>JASDQU010713950.1:27033-37784 GCA_032191745.1 Picea mariana | reverse complement strand
ATCAGCATGGCGTACTTGTGGATCCAGCCAAGATCCAAGTCATCCGTGACTGGCCAGCCCCAAAAACACTCACTGAGCTTCAGAGCTTCTTGGGACTTGCTAATTTCTACCACAGGTTCATGTTGGGTTTCTCCCATATTGCATGGGCCTTGAGCCAAATAAACAGGGGTGGTGGTAAGGTGAAATTTGCGTGGGGCCGGTCCCAACAACAAGCGTTCGATGATTTGAAGCAATGCTTGTGCTCAGCCCCAGTAATTTCACTATCAGACCTGCAACATCCCTTTGAGATCGAGACATATTCTTTAGACTATGCTGTGGGTGTTGTTCTCACTCAACACGGCCACCCTGTGGCCTATCATAGTGAGAAATTGTCAGATACTGTCCGTAAGTACCCTACTTATGACAAAGAAATGCACTCCATTGTGCAAGCATGCTGCCAATGGAGACATTACATTCTTGGGAAGGAGACAGTCATCCACACTGATCATAAGCCACTTCAGTTCATGCAAACATAGGGAAAATTGTAGAATGACCTCCATCAAAAGTGGTCCACATACTTGCAGCAATTCCACCTCAACATCAAGTATAAAACAGGAAGCACCAATCGTGTCACTGATTGCCTCAGCAGATCACCAGTTGTGGCACTCACCACGGTTCTAGACTCTTGTGGACATGAGATATCTAGATGGCCCCAACTCTATGAGACAGACCCTGACTTCACCACCACCTACCAAATGTTGGGTGAAAATGCAGTTGTCGATAATTTACATCTTCAGGATGGGTTGTTGTGTCGTCTGGGCCATATCTGTGTTCCATCAAGTGAGAGAGCGAAGCTGATCTAGGAATCCCACTACATTTTGGTGGCAGGACACTTCGGCGTCGAAAAGACAGTGGCGATGCTACAAAAACATTTCTATTGGACGAAACTTCGACAGGAGGTCGGCAAGTATATCAGGTCATGCACTACCTGCGCTATTGCCAAACTGACCACTAAGAAATATGGCCTGTACACCCCTCTTCCTACTCCTGACAGGCCATGGGAATCCATCTCAGTGGACTACATGTCAGGCCTCCCATCCACCAAGTGAGGAAATGACTATGTTTTTGTGGTTGTTGATCGCTTTTCTAAGATGGTGATTCTAGTTGCCTGCAAGAAGAGCATCACAGTAGAGGCCACTACCAAGCTCTTCTTTGAACAAGTCTGGGTGCATTTTGGAATCCCAGAAACCATTGTCTTAGATCGAGATAGTTGATTTATTAGCACATCCTGGTCGAGCCTCTAGTCACTGCTAGACACCAAGCTCATCAAATCCACGGCCTTCCACCCCAGACATATGGCCAAACCGAGGCTGTAAATCGAATGATTGTGCATATCCTTCGCATGTATAATTCAAAGAACCCTCACACATGGGATGAGAGCCTTTCCTATGTCCATCATAGCTACAACCAAGACTTGCATAGCTCAACCGACCACAACCCCTTTCAAGTGGGTTTGGGATTCCAACCATTGGGTCCCATAGATGTTGCACTTCCCCTTGTGGTCACCTCGACTGACTCATATCTTGCTCCAACTGAAGCTGACAAAGCCACCCAGTTCATTTAGAGGATCTAGCACATCCACCAACATGTTCAGGATATCCTACAGAATTCCATTGACAAGTACAAACAGTGCCATGATCAACATCGGGTGCCACATAAGTTTCAAGTGGGTGACAAAGTTTGGTTGCACTTGTATAAAAAATTCCTTATAGGACC
Organism: Picea mariana; assembly: GCA_032191745.1. NCBI lineage: Eukaryota > Viridiplantae > Streptophyta > Pinopsida > Pinales > Pinaceae > Picea > Picea mariana. Next base: position 36,029 of record JASDQU010713950.1, on the reverse strand, counting down.
CCATCGGAAGCTTCACCCACTCCATTATGGACCATACACTATCACCAAGGCTATGGGGGATAATGCTTTTGAGCTCAACATTCCTCCTTTCCTTGGCTTGCATCCAGTGTTCAACATGGATCTCCTTCGCCCTTATTTCCCACCATTATTGGACACCTCAGAAGTAGTAGAACAGATGACACCAATAGAGCTCAACCCTGACTGCATACAATAGGAATCCAATGATTAGATTGTGGAAAAACATATCAAGGGCACTCGACAACAAAGGATCCAACTTCATCGAGTCGTCAAAGCAGGGCAACTTCTGCACCAAGGCAAGTGGCTCACCCGGGGCCAAATTCAGCAAAAATTTCCTCATCTAATGGGGGACCTCAACGCAATGGAGACAATTTATTCTTAAGGAGGGAGGATTGATCTAGATGGATATCAGTGGCCACCCACCTTTTCCAACTGTCTCAAAACCATTTTCTGACATTTTTGGCAATTTACTATTTTTAGCAGTTTTTACTTCTGGATCCATTTTGAGGGCCTAAATGAAGGTTTTTCGGTATCGAGCTCCTTAACGATAGCCAAAGGCATGATTGATACCCCTGAATGAATCTCCTCGATGATACCTTTCCAGCAGGCTATCACACACCTAAAACGGAGATCGTATGCAAAGTTACAATCCCGAGAAGTTGATGTACTAACTTACCCAAACGGGGCCCACATGACTTTTGGCGCTTCATCTCCTAGGGTTAGGTTTTTTTGATGTCTAGGGTTTTTGGATTTTCGGTTGATTGTCAAAATTCCTTCAGAGCCTCATTGTAATCTTCTTCTGGTGAATGCGCGCTGCCATCATATCTCTTCTCAGAGATAAGCCGCCACCATTCCAGCAAGCTTGTTTCCGCTGCATTTTACAGTTTCAACTTATTTCGTTATTGAATAGAAAACCGGTTTTACTGTATCTTTGTTATTTTGTGTTAAGCACCTGTTAATAATCTATATTCATTTTGTTCTTCTCATAAAATCTGGATCACATGCCCCATTTCCAAATTTGTTATGTAAGATCTGGATTGAAAAAGACCAGATCCAGAGAAAAGAAGAAAAGGAAGCCCTAGAACAAAAGAAGCAAGAACTCATGGAAATTATGACTAGGTGGATCTCCTACTTGATGGAAGAATAAGAGGATAGAACTAAGCTGTTGAACACCAGGGACTTGTATATCAAATTTATAATAGCATTAGAGGAACCACATAAGACAGAGATACCTAATCCGTATGATGAAGGAGTATTACCCTTGGATCTGAAGAAAGAATCTCAGCATCACGAAGTGTCTATGACAAGAGAAGATAAGAAAAAGAATGGAAAAAGGATGACTGAGACGAAGCTCACTGGGAAAAAGTCTAGGAAGCTAAGAAAGAAGAAAGTCGAGATCGAAAAATTACAAAAGATTCCAGAGGAAACTTCGTAGAAGAAAAAATCACAGGAATCAAGCTTCGTCGGTATATCAGAACAACGACCTATGGCACTTCGCCATGGCGAAGCAATATAGCCATTGGAATCCAATATAACCGTTCGACCGCCACTCTGAATGGGTGAGAACAATTTTATGGCTCACCACTAGACCGTTGGACTGCGCCATATGGACATAACATCAGTTAATGCAGCCTCATACCAATTGTAAGAAGACCGTTGCTAAGTTTCGCTACTTATCCCATTACGCCACGTACCGAAAATACATTTTTCTAAGTGAGAATTTGAGCCCGAAAATTGATATTACTTCACCTTGTGATCATTTCCTTGTTTCCATACCATTCACTGTAGTATCTGAATTCATTTTCACACCTGAGCTAGTCGACCCAAGCTTGTATGTCGGATGAGCTCAGCGCTCCTGAGAAAGTAGTTGAAAAAGTTTTGATTGACTTAATGACTGAGAGAGTCATTTCTAAAAGAAGAATATCCATCGGTGTCCAAGCATCATCCATGACAGGAGTACATGCCTCCCCATCGACTGCTCGAGAAGGGACATCTCGAGTCAGCGCATAAAGAAGAACTAAGCACAAGGATGACATCGCAAATGCCAAGCTTATCCCACGCATTTTACCGACTTACTTACCACCTCTAAGAGGTGCCATCAACTGTGACAGTGTACCTCAAGAATTCGAGTATGCTTTGATCACCGTGTACCTTCCGAAAGGGGTGCGCGCAGTCCGTGCTGACCAGGATAAGCTTGCAACATTGAAATTTAATGATTTTAACCTTGGAGATGGTAAATCTTACAGCATGTTAGCTCCACATAAGTACTTAACCAAGACCAAAGACAAGAATTCTAAGATTGTCCCACAGTCATGGACCCAAAACCTCGCACAGTCCACACTGCTTAATCTAATTAAGATCTCGCACTTCGACAAATGCCAGGAAGTCAATGCATGCGTCAAGTTGTTGTTGTCCAAGTTGTTGTTGTCCTGCTACCACGGAGGATACTTATGGCTGGACCTCCGCATCACTGTGGATCTGACCTTGCTCAATCAGATCACATGACTTAGTATGCAAGGCCCTGAACCACAAGAATTTTACCCAGGAAAGACCTCAGACTGAGCACTTGCGCAACGAATAAAAGAAAATTATGGTGATGTTGAGAAGGGAATGCGAGGCTACAAGGTAGCCTCTATCTAGAGTGGCGAAGTGCACCTTTCTTGTCAGCTGATCGCAAGCAAGCTAGTTTGCAAGAACAAACCAACACAAGTGACTGGATTCCTAGTTGACCTCGTAGGGAAGTGCGTCAAGGTACTACAGATGAACTGGGCGTAGTATCTTGTAAACCAGCTAGAGCTTGATTGCAGAGAAGCGCAAGACCAAGGGTATGAGTTCCACTTCAGTTGGTTGCTCATACTAATCTCTTTCATCGCCTAGGAGCTACCAGAAGGTGCCACTTTTATGGAGATCGAACCCTTCAAACCACTGGCTGTGAAGTTTTGTATGCTATGGTACTCCAATGACATGAACAAGCAGTGGAAATCCAATGCCATCTTCCACGCTTATTACAACCAATTAAAGAATGCAATCCAGTCTACACCGCGCATCACCCCAAACAAACTTCATAGGTTTATACCTTTGATAAAATTCAACGTGGACTGCCACTTCACCTATATCACAGTGCGTGCTGATGAACACAAACAACAAATCCAATCATATTACAAGTTGACAGAAGAAGACTTGGAGCATATTACCAAGGAATGGTCGACAGACCTCCTTGTTCCAGCGGACCTCACAAAAATGTCCGACGTGGAAAGCGCTGAATCTATGCTGGATACACCTGGACCAAGCAAGACTAATAAGGATGTTAAAGTTCAAGATGTCCATAGCACATATACGAAGCCCACTTCGATCTCACCTGCATAGGGAGGTGATGGTGAAGAACTAGGTGGGACAAAAGTTGAGAAAAACAAAGGCAAGGTTACTCTTCCTAGAGAGGAGGAGGATCCCTCAAGGAAAAGGAAGACTACCCCACCAAATCCCTCATCCTAAAATAAAGCTAAGTCCACTCGGACTATGTTTAATACTACCCTCACNGTTACTCTTCCTAGAGAGGAGGAGGATCCCTCAAGGAAAAGGAAGACTACCCCCACCAAATCCCTCATCCTAAAATAAAGCTAAGTCCACTCGGACTATGTTTAATACTACCCTCACACCATATGACTTCGACTTCTTAACCATTACACTGAATGATTCTTCACAAGAGATCGCAGAAAGACAAGAAGCGAAGCAGGAGGAGATATTTATCCGAATCAATGGAGAACTTCAAGAAATGCAATAGGTACTCTAGTCCAACCGAACAACTTCTACTGCACCCTTGACAGTTGAAACAGCAGGAACATGTGATGAGCCCACCCAATTACACCAGATCGCCGATAAAGTTGAAGCTCGCCTTCGATGAGATCAAGAAGACACAGCGCAAGCCACCTAGGATTTGACACAAGTACAAAGCACACTTATAGAACAACAGAGTAAGGAAGAACGGGAAAATATTTCCCTAAAAGTAAAGTGGGATGAGGAAAAAGCACAGTTGCTAGCAGAGCAACTTGAAGTACAGGAAAGTGTTCACAAAGCACTTCGCTCTGTGACGATCATAGAAGTAAAGAAATAAGAACGTGTTCCACAGTAGGTGACACAACTTGAAGAAGTAACCCAACAACTTCAGCAGTGCATCGCAGATCTGGAACTTCATACCATGCCCAAGACTCCTCAAGAAATAAGAGATCTAAGGGAGGAAACTTCCCATAGCGCAATCGACCAATTAAAAAGATTTTCCTTGGAATACAAGCAAGTGTGCGATAAAAGCGCTCAAACTCTTGAGAACCTCGCAGAGGATCCAAAGTTGCAGGCATTGGAGGTACAACTCCAAGAAGCAATGCATCACGCAGACATGCTACAGGCGCAGATGAAGGCCTTGACCCCAGTTGAAAGAATGAATATGTTTGCAGAACAATGCAAAACCCAACAACAGGTACACACGCTGCAAAGTAAAGTGATGGAAGTCTCCGAACGACTTCAACCAATCCAAGAAAAGGCATGCCAACTGTTCACCAAAGTTGAAAGACAGGGAGCCAATCTTGAACAAGTTGTCGTCACTGCAGAACAATGCATGGAAGGGCCAATAAATGACACAGTGATCTAGGAATTCACTGAGCAAGAGGTTGTCGCACTACAACAGGTCGAAGAAGCTCGAGCCAAGCTCGAGGAATTCGAGGTAGAATTGATCATACCAGAGTGACTCGAGACGCGTCATAGGTGAGTGTTGGGGGCCTGTTGGCCCTTGACCAAGTTTTGAAGAACACTTGGTCATATTTGACCATTTTTGGGACTTCGACAGCTTGTCAAATATGGAGCGCAATGCGAAGAGGAAATTGGGGGAGCTAGACCTATTTTTGGGTCCATTTAGGGTTTTGGGTTAATTTAACGGGAAAGGGATGTCGGCCCGTAGTTTTACCCACGCTTAGGCCCATTTTTGTAATCTATAAATAGATACTTAGGAAATGTAAGTAGAGGACAGTAGTACATCTATGTGATGTATAGTTGATGTTTTTAGTGCTAGTAACTGGATCTGTGTGATCATATGCATATTGTAAGTGCTCTATGAATGATTGTAAGAAGCTTGCAGAGCTCAGTGCAAGTTGTTGTAGTTTTGTGTTGAAGTGCAAGGAAGAAGGATCTAGCGAGCTACTGATGCAGGAGCATCGCAATTACCAAAGTGAGCGTGGAGCCAACGCATGTGTTTTTTCAACACATGACATATTGCTTTGAAAACTTTTTGGAAATGAAGCGCCAAACCTTCAATGAACCATTTATGAAGGAGCGCCTTTTGTATATTGTATCAGACCTCGAGCCATACGCTCTTGTCTGAAGTAGATAGGAGGCATTTAATCTAGTTAATGCAGGTAGGTAGGATTTATTTCTAGATTAGACAGTTTTAGATGGAAGGAGGGAAAATGGATATAGACACCCTCATTGTATGATTGTAACATTAGCCAGCATAATTCAGAGTAGGAAGAAGCATTGAGCAAGAGTAGCAGAGAACTATAGAAGAACATCCATGTACAGATCTTGAATTAATAGAAGGGATTGATTTCAGATTCATGGTTTTATGTCTGTGTGTGTGTGTGTGTTGATGATATGCTCATGAATGTTTATTTTTTCCTATTATGCATTTTCTTTGATGTGTTGTGCATATGATTTCATGGTTGAGTTGAAATCTAAAGGAAAGGAGGAATGAGTTTCAATTTTTTCTCTAACTGAGCGAAGATTCCTGCAAGGAGTGCAGTCGAAACCATCCACAAGGAGTGCGTTGATGGAGGCTCAGGTAGTTTAACTCTTATTCTCATTCACCCAGAAGTGAAGTTGGGTTGCTGGAGTTGTACTAGAAGTGTGCAGGCAGAAGGAAGTCTCAATTTTGAATCTGAGCAGAAGTTTTGGAGGACTCCTGCTGCAGGGGTGCGCAGAGTCAAGAGAGGCTGAACACTTGAAGTTTTTGCAGATTTTTTGCAAGGAGTGCATGCAAAGATCCTCTTTTGAGGCTCGAAGTCGTGAGAAGAGCTCAAGAGGGATAAAGCCTTCGAAGTTGTTTAAGGGCAGCATGAAGAATTTAGTGATTGGAAGCTTGTAAGAAGTGTTGCAAGTTCGTGTACAGGAGGGTTTGCAGCAAGGAATCCTCAAGGAGTAGAAGTGATGGTCAAGATCTTGTGGAGGGAACTCATGAAAATCCCGTGAGCTGTCAAATCCACCAGAAGTAGCAAGGAAATTATGGCCATATCAGGAGTTTAAGCTCAGGACACCGTGAGCCGTTGGATCATCATCTGGTTACCCATCAACCATCTGATTGGACATAAGCTGCAAAGGGTTTAAGCCCGTGTGAGACATCGGGGTTTCAGAAGTTCAAAAGTTCGAGGCCTTTTGGGTTTCGAAACATTGACGGGAAGTCCTAGCCGTTGATCTCGACAGGACATGCGTCAGGAATCCGAGAGGAGTCGGGGTTCGGCATTTCGGGGTTCTTGAGGGCATAAGAACCGTTGCATCGCGAATCGCGATATCGCGATCCATGATATCCCTACGATTCCTGAACCATCCATTGGTTGAGGACGCGTGTCAGAAGATCTCAACCAGTCAGGAGTCAGACTATCGAGGTTTTCGAAGACAGAGAACTCTTGCCGGTTGGAATCGCGATCCGTGAAATCTCGACAGGAGAATTGTGTGTGGGCCACAACAGGAGCTAGTGGAGAACAGGTGTCATCCATATCGGGTTTTGGGAATTGGAGGATCCTATGAACAAGTGTGTTTGAAATCACGATCTCGCGATACACGATTTCTCGATCATGATGGAAGTGTGGGCCATAGGTGATAACGTAAAGGACAAGTGGCATTGAGGATCGGAGAATCAGAGATCCTGAGAATGTAAGTTCTACACACTCCAATCCCACGAAGTCTGAAACTCTAACAGGGGAAAGGACGTGGTCTCGTGGACTAGCAGGTCGCATGGGAAAGAAGTTAGCCGGAAGGAGCTAAGGAGTGGAGATAGGTGCCATCGGGGATCGGGAGTCGGGGATCTGTGGCGCACGAAACTTGCGACACCATAGGTGCCGATTTTCCGATGGGGGAAATCCCCGGTAGAAGCAGGGAAGCGTGGGTGAGTTTCTCATCAGGATTCGGGGATTTGTGAGACCCGAATTCGTGACCACGGGATTCGCGATAACGCGAAATCCAATTTCCCGATTTGAGCAGGGAGATTGATAAGGAGAGTTATGTGGGTATTGAGAGGTCCCGACAAGGGAGTTGAAGAGCATTTTAGTTCTTCGGGCCAAGGGAAGAGAAGGTCTTGTGTGAGCAGCGTACCTGAGGGTGTGGTTATGTCAGAGTGGTATCAGAGCAGGAATACTTCTTTGCTTTCTGTAGCAGAGAAAGAGAATTCGCCATGCCGCCCAGAAGAGAAATATAGTCACCTGAACCAGAGGATAGGGAGGTGAGAAGAAGAGGCAGGCAGGTAGTCAATCCAGAAATGGAGAGACAGATACGTGATCTCCGAGCGAGACTAGAAGATATGGAGGCAGCGTAGAGACGCACAGCCAGTGCTGGAGATCTGAGTGACTCTGAAGGTGAAGTTGAAGCCGAACAACAAGAAGAAGTTGTAGCCGAAGATGCAGCCAATGAGCGATTAATTAAGGCTATTGCCCGGATGAGTTCAAAAACAAAAATGGACATTCCAGCTTATGAAGGGAATCTAGATGCAGAAAAGATTCTAGACTGGATTAGAACTCTTGACACCTATTTCGATTACGAAGATATCAAAGAAGATAAGAAGGTCAGGCATGCTATCACAAGATTAAAAGGACACGCAACATTATGGTGGGACGAGCTTCAAGCAGAAAGACGCTGCAAAGGTAAGCAAAAAATTAAAAGCTGGGATCGAATGATTGCAAAGATGAAGGCAAAGTTCATCCCAAGGGATTATCAAATCACACTGTTCAGGAGGATGCAGAACCTGAGACAGAAGCTAATGACAGTGAAGGAGTATACTGAGGAATTCTATAGGTTGAATATCAGGGCAGGTCATCAGGAGAGTGATGATGAAAAAGTTGCCAGGTATATGAATGGCTTGAGATACGATATCCAGGACGAGATGAGTATGAGAACCATCCGAATGGTGGAGGATGCGTATCAAATGGCTTTGAAAGCTGAAGAGAAGTTTAGCCGTAAGACAGGACAGCGAGGCCGAGGCAGGAGCCATCCCAAAGGTAAGTCAGTTGTCCAAGATAGGTTCCAGAAATGCAAGGATGACTAGAAAAAGCCTCAGACAAGAACAGAAAGAGGTGGAAGTTCACAACGAGGCCAACAGGCTGAACAATGAGGGAAACATACAGAATAGGGCGGAGGATACACTGATAATAACACATTTCCTCGTACCATAGTTAGAGGAAGAGGCAGAGGTGGAGTCATCACATGATTCATTTGTGGAAAGAATGGGCACAAGTCATTTGATTGTCCAGATAAGAAGAAGGATGGAGGAGAAGCTCACATCGTCGAGGCACAGAGGTGAGATGCTGAAGCAGAAGACGCAGAATACAGAAGGTCATTGATGATGCGTAAAGTTCTCTTAACACCCGAGAAGGAGGTGGAGGACACAGTTCATAAAAACTGACTTTTTAGAACTGCATGCAAGACCAAAGACAGGGTGTGCAAGGTTATCGTGGACAGCAGTAGCATAGATAATCTCGTTTCAACCGAGATGGTCGAGAAACTGGAGCTGGAGACGATTGATCATCTGAGTCCATATAAATTTTCATGGCTACAAAAGGGACATCAGGTAAATATCACTAAACAATGTTTAGTTGAATTTAAAATTGGAGGGTACAAATGATAAAATACTCTGTGATGTTATCCCTATGGATGTATGTCATTTATTGCTGGGCAGACCATGGCAATATGATAGGAACGTAGTTCATGATGGGAAGATGAATACGTAT
>JASDQU010713950.1:16754-26933 GCA_032191745.1 Picea mariana | reverse complement strand
CATCACAAGAGTGGATGATTTACCAGAAGAAATTTAAGAGCTGCTGGAAGAGTTCGCTGACATTGTGGTAGACGAATTACCTCATTCGTTGCCGCCGATGAGGAGCGTAAGTCACCATATAGACCTCGTACCAGGAGCTAGTTTGCCGAATAAGGCCGCATACAGGTTGACGCCTCAGGAGAATGAGGAGGTTAAGAAGCAGGTCCAGGAGTTGTTGGACAAGGGATTGGTCAGGGAAAGTTTGAGTCCATGTGTCGTTCCAACGGTACTTAGTCCAAAGAAAGATGGAGGCTGGAGAATGTGCACCGATTCCAGAGCCATTAACAAGATAACCATCACGTACAGGTTTCCATTGCCACAGATGGACGACTTGATGGACTGTTTAAGTGGAGCCAAATATTTTTCAAAGATAGATTTGAAGAGTGGATACCACCAGATTCGCATGAGAGAGGGCGATGAATGGAAGACAGACTTCAAAACAAACAAAGGATTGTATGAATGGCTAGTCATGCCATTTGTCTTGACGAATGCGCCAAGTACCTTTATGAGGCTGATGAATGAAGTCCTGAGGGAGTTCATTGGGAAATTTGTCATTGTCTATTTGGATGACATACTGATTTTCAGTAAATCAGTGGCAGAACACTTACAACATTTGGCTATAGTGATGAAGAAGCTACAGCAGGAGAAGCTGTTAATCAACATGAAGAAGTCCTCATTTATGAAGACAAAGCTCATTTACTTGGGTTTTTTTATTTTGGCTAATGAGTTGAGAATGGATCCAGAGAAGGTGGAAGTGATAAACAATTGGCCATCACTGAAGAATATTTTTGAGGTGAGAAGTTTTCATGGTTTAGCTAGTTTCTACCGAAAGTTCATTAGGAATTTCAGTGGGATTAGCGCAACAATGATGGATACAGTGAAAAAGTGGCATAAAATTTTTCATTGGACAGCAGAGGTTGAGAAGAGCTTCAATCTGTTGAAGCGGAAGATCACAGAACAACCGGTTTTGGTGTTGCCGGATTTCCTGAAGACATTTCAAGTGAAATGTGATGCAAGTGGGTTTGCGATAGGAGCGGTCTTGAGTCAAGATGACAGGCCAATTGCATATTTCAGCGAGAAGCTGAATGAGGCAAAGGAAAAATACTCCATGTATGATAAGGAATTTTATGTCGTCATACAGACATTAAAAAAATGGAGGCACTACTTGATTCCGAAGGAGTTTGTATTGTACAGCGATAACCATGCACTACAGTTTGTGACTCAACAGGAGAAGTTGAATCAGAAACATGAAAAATGGGTAGAGTATATACAGAATTTCACATTTTTTGTCAAACATATTTCGGGTACTGCTAACAAAGTGGCTGATGCTTTGAGCAGGAAGTGTTTGCTGTTGCAGGAGTTCCAAATCAAAACATTGGGTTTTGAGGATCTCAGGAGCATGTACGCAGAGGATGCAGATTTTGGGGAAGCATATGAAGCTACTGAGAATCTAGTTCTCAGAGATAGGAGCCCTTGGATAGAATACATCATCCAAGAAGGATTTTTGTTTAGAGGCAATCAACTGTGTATTCCAAATTGCTCCATGAGGGAGAATCTGTTAAAAGAAAAACACAGCGGAGGCTTGGCAGGGCATTTTGGTCACGACAAGACATTTGCAAAACTGAGCGAAGCATACTTTTTTCCAGGGATGCGGTCATAAGTTAAGAGGTTTGTCGACATATGTAGAATTTGCCAGTATTCAAAGGGCAGGAAGCAGAATACGGGATTCTATCAACCATTACCCATACCTGAGAGACTGTGGGATGAAATCAGCATGGATTTCGTATTGGGATTACCAAGGATGCAAAGAGGACATGATTCGATCTTTGTGGTGGTTGACAGGTTTTCCAAAATGGCACATTTTATCCCGTGTCAGAAGACCAGCGATGCGACTCATATCGCAAATCTGTTTTTCAAGGAGATCGTTAGACTTCACAGTTTACCCAGAAGTATAGTTTCAGACAGGGACACGAAATTCATTGGACATTTCTGGAGGACACTCTAGAAGAAGATGGGGACTAACTTGATGTTTAGTTCTGCCTATCATCCATAGACATATGGGCAAATAGAGGTAGTAAATAGAAGTCTAGGAGATTTGATAAGAAGCTTGGTGACAGAGCACCACAGCAGTTGGGACAATGTGTTGCCACAGGCAGAGTTTGCATACAATGACTCAATGAACAGGAGCACAGGGAAAATTCCATTTGAGATTGTATACAGCAGACAACCAAGAGGATTTTTGGAGCTGAGGGATTCAGAACAGATAATGACTAAGAGCGCAAGCACTGAAGAATTCGCAGAGGCGATGAAAGAACTTCACATCCAGGTGAAGGAGCAACTGCTGAAATCAAATCAAGAATATAAGCGTAGAGCCGATCAGCGGAAGAGACAAATTCAGTTCGAAGTTGGTGAGTTAGTTTTGGCACATTTGAGGAAAGAAAGGTTCCCAAGGGGAACATACAATAAACTAAAAATGAAGAAAATTGGGCCATGTAAAGTCCTGAAGAAATTAGGAGAAAATGCTTATGAAATCGAGTTGCCGGATGGGATCGGAATATCTCCAACATTCAATGTCTCGGACTTATATCAATATAAGGCTGAGGAAGCAGGAGCTGGAAGTGATGAACAACCAGAGGTCCAGTGGAAAAAGAAGATGTCGATTTCAAAGAACCCACAGATGGAGTGTATACTCGACAAGAAGGTGAGCAAAAAGACCAGGCGGAAGCAATACTTCGAGTATCTGGTCAAATGGAAGGGCCATCTAGTGGAAGATGCCAGTTGGGAGACGGAAGCGGAGATTAAAAAGCATGGACAGACCATGTAGGAGCTCATGGACAGGAGCCCATGAAATCTTTCAAGCAAGGGAGTATGATGCAGGAGCATCGCAATTACCAAAGAGAATGTGGAGCCAGTGCATGTGTTTTTTTAACACATGACATATTGCTTTGAAAACTTTTTGGAAATGAAGCACCAAACCTTCAATGAACCATTTATGAAGGAGCGCCTTTTTTATATTGTATCAGACCTCGAGCCATATGCTCTTGTCTGAAGTAGATAGGAGGCATTTAATCTAGTTAATGCAGGTAGGCAGGATTTATTTCTAGATTAGACAGTTTTAGATGGAAGGAGGGAAAATGGATATAGACACCCTCATTGTATGATTGTAAAATTAGCCATCATAATTCAGAGTAGGAAGAAGCATTGAGCAAGAGTAGCAGAGAACTGTAGAAGAACATCCATGTACAGATCTTGAATTAATAGAAGGGATTGATTTCAGATTCATGGTTTTATGTCTCTGTGTGTGTGTGTGTGTGTTGATGATATGCTCATGAATGTTTGTTTTTTCCTGTTATGCATTTGCTTTGATGTGCTATGCATATGATTTCATGGTTGAGTTGAAATCTGAAGGAAAGGAGGAATGAGTTTCAATTGTTTCTCTAACTGAGCGAAGATTCCTGCAAGGAGTGCAGTCGAAACCATCCACAAGGAGTGCGTTGATGGAGGCTCAGGTAGTTTAACTCTTATTCTCATTCACCCAGAAGTGAAGTTGGGTTGCTGGAGCTATACTAGAAGTGTGCAGGCAGAAGGAAGTCTCAGTTGTGAATCTGAGCAGAAGTTTTGGAGGACTGCTGCTGCAGGGGTGCGCAGAGTCAAGAGAGGCTGAACACTTGAAGTGTTTGTAGAGTTTCCGCAAGGAGTGCGTTCAAATATCCTCCTTTGAGGCTCGAAGTCATGAGAAGAGCTCAAGAGGGATAAAGCCTTAGAAGTTGTTGAAGGGCAGCATGAAGAAGTTAGTGATTGGAAGCTTGTAAGAAGTGTTGCAAGTTTGCATACAGGAGGGTTCGCAACAAGGAATCCTCAAGGAGGAGAAGTGACGGTCAAGATCTTGTGGAGGGAACTCGTGAAAATCCTGTGAGCTATCAGATCCACTAGAAGTAGCGAGGAAATTACGGCCATATCAGGAGTTTAAGCTCAGGACACCGTGAGCCGTTGGATCATCATCTGTTTACCCATCAATCGTCCGATTGGACAGAAGCTACAAAGGTTTTAAGCCCGTGTGATACATCGGGGTTTCAGAAGTTCAAAAGTTCGAGGCCTTTTGGGTTTCAAAACACCGATGAGAAATCCTAGTCATTGATCTCGGTAGGACACGTGTCAAGAATCCGAGAGGAGTCGGGGTTCGTCATTTCGGGGTTCTTGAGGGAATAAGAACCGTTGCATCAAGAATCGCGATATCGCGATCCGCGATATCCCGATGAGTCCTGAACCATGCATTGGTTGGGGATGCGTTTCAGAAGATCTCAACCAATCGGGAGTCGTAGTATCAGGGTTTTCGAAGACAGAGAACTCTTTCCGGTTGGAATCGCGATCCGTGAAATCCCGACAGGAGAATTGTGTGTGGGCCATGACAGGAGCTAGTGGAGAACAGGTGTCATCCATATCGGGTTTCGGGACTTGGAGGATACTATGAACAAGTGTGTTTGAAATCGCGATCTCGCGATACACGATTTCTCGATCGTGACGGAAGTGTGGGCCATAGGTGATAATGTAAAGGACAAGTGGCATCGGGGATCGGAGAATTAGAGATCCTGAGAACGTAAGTTCTACACACTCCAATCCTGCGAAGTCCAAAACTCCAACAGGGGAAAGGATGTGGTCTCGTGGACTAGCAGGTCGCATGGGAAAGGAGTTAGCCGGAAGGAGCTAAGGAGTGGAGAGAGGTGCCATCGAGGATCGGGAGTCGGGGATCTATGGGGCATGAAACTTGCGACACCATAGGTGTCGATTTCCCAATGGGGGAAATCCCTGACAGAAGCAGGGAAGCGTGGGTGAGTTTCTCATCGGGATTCGGGGATTTGTGAGACTCGAATCCATGACCACGGGATTCGCGATAACGCGAAATCCAATTTACCAATTTGAGCACGGAGATTGATAAGGAGAGTTCTGTGGGTATTGAGAGGTCTCGACAAGGGAGTTGAAGAGCATTTTAGTTCTTCGGGCCAAGGGAAAAGAAGGTCCTATGTGAGCAACGTACCTGAGGGTGTGGTTGCGTCAGCTGCACAGATCTTCTGTCTTGTGCGAAGTAAGAATTTTTGGAGCTCTGTGCTATAACTGCTTAAACAAGATAATAGATAAGAATACTTTGTGGATGTAGCCCCAGGGTGGGGGTGAACCATGGTAACTCTGTGTGTTGTTCTTTGTGCCTCGATCTGATGTGTTGTCTCTCCCTTTCTAAATGCCTTGATGTGTTTAGATAGATCTAGTTATGCTTTGTGCTTATAATATATGAATGAATGTTAGGTATGATATATAAGATTCTTAGTGCTCAATCTACCGAATCTAATCTATCTTTATGTGACTAAGTGATGAATCATCTTAGATTTAAGTACATACTGCGATGCTCTGTGCTATCTTTGAAGTATCATAAGGGTTGAATATTGATGGATGATCTATGCTAGGTAATTGCTAAGAGATATAATCACAAATCTGTGTCCCAGCTAAGGCTGAAGACATCTGAGTCCTGCAACCACCCCTACCTCTACCTTGGGTGAGACTTCATCTGGTTCGCAGGTGTTGTCGAAAGGGCCGGTAGTTAGGGTTTTGTTGGTACGCTCTTGAGCGTTGAACCCTGGGTCTGCCCCTGTGCCAACACATAGTCTCCAATCTTATTATTAAGGTGTATTTCCTTGTTTGTCCTTCTCTTCCTGGATACTTGATGTACTTCTCTATTCAACATAGGATCTACCTTCCGTAGTTCTTATTGTCCGATCAGGTGTTTTAGTTCTTGTACAAATATTTCATCTTTAATCAAATTAATGAAAGTATATAAAAATTCCATAAGCTTGCTGACCTCTTTCCCTTATCCGGGCAAGGCAGACTGATCGAATGCTAGGGGCATTCCACATTTTTTCACTTCTAGTTGTGCCTTAGATGAAGAAGCTTATTCTCTTCCAAATTTTCTTCTTGGTTCTTCAAACATCTACTTCTCCTTGTTTGGATCAAACAATTGTGTCTTCTCTGCAGATCTTCTGATCTATGATTCTTCTGTAGTCTTTCCTGGAGTCACCCTGTCTTCTCCTATAATACCGCCTCCTCTAGTGATAAAAACGACTCTGGGGTCCTCTTTGTGAGGTTCTGCTGATATCAATTGCACTTGTTGGTTTCCTCCTCGTTTCTCTTGGAGATTTTCCAGTAATATTAGATAATCTTCAATAACATGTTCAAATGAGTTGCAGTAGCTGCAAGTGGTACAAGGGTTCTGACAGTCCCTTTCCAAGTGACCTGGCTGGGCACAATTATAATAGATGATCTAATCTCGACCTTGACCCATGCCTCCTCCTCGTCCTCTTCCTTTGAATCCACCGCAAGGGTTTAAGTTTACTCTACCTAGGGAATTAAACTGCGTATCATTTCCTTCCTGTTGCATATTTCCTTGAATCCTATATGTATCTCTTGACCTTTCATGCAAGAGATCATAAACCCTACAATCCTTTTCATCGTGCCCCATAGATTTACAGAATGTGCAGTAAATATTGGTAGGTGTCTAGACATATTTTTTCATGTAATAAAATTCACCAGGGTGATGTCTATTTCTACATACCTCACACCAGGGTAAAGTAACCTTTTTCAAAGGGCTCGGATCTCCAGAGGCCAAGCACTCATTGAATAGAGGACAATTCTCCTTGTCATGGCCCTCTGATTTGGATCTGATGCACCATATGTCTTCTCTTTTATCTTTTCCCTTTTCTTTCTTCATATCTTTGACCTGCAGAGATAAGCTAGTTAGCTGACTCAAAATTTGACTCATACCTGAGCTAGATTCTCCCATAGGGGCTAATTCTAGTTTCATGGAGATCTCCAATGCCTTAGCCCGCAAAGCAACCTTCTTTTGCATCAAAGGAACAATGATGTGTGGTAAGAGGGCAACAATGCACCATTCCTTATTCTTTTCTTTTGGAATCTGAAAACTCAAATGGCCTATTAAGGTCTTAAACCTCTGATCAAACTCCCAAACAGGCTCATCTACCCTCTACTTGATTTCTTTCAGTTCTGTAATGCATTGCAACTTCAACTTGGGTTTCTTGAACTCTGCACTGAACGTAGTCTTGATATCATTCATTGGTTTAGGCTGTACAATACCTTTAACAAACTTCATGTACCAACTTAGTGCACAGTCTCTCAAGGTAGTACTAAACTGATATCTCTTAACATCTTCATCGTTGACTTTCTTAATACTCCATACAAATTCACATAAGAACTAGTGTTTATCAAAATCTTCAGATCCATCTCTTATAAAGATAGGTAACCTCATTTCATCTTCCATATATCTTCCTAGGTTTCTTGACTGAGTATGTATTGAACCGCTGGTAACAGTGCTCTGATAACTCTGGCTATTCTGGTTACTTAGTGCTGCTAAAATAACAGGAGGAGTAATAGTACTTACTTCGAAGGTAGGCAAAGTACCTAAAGTTTTTTATTCTTCTTGGCGAGGTTATTCAGTCTTCCCTTATTCTACCCTAGTGGACTCTGAATGTTCCTCGTTTAATAATTATTCTTCTTTTCCACTGTAGAACCCTTCGTCCTATGCCAGTGGCTCATGATTCTACTCAAACAAGTTTACCAGAGAAACCTCTCTGAAGGTTCTCCCACTGCTCTTAGGCCCAACCTTTGCGTCACTGTCGCTTTCTGAGTTCTTGAACATTATATTTTCAATCCAACTGATTACTGTATCTTCAATATGTTCTTCTCATGAAATAGCATCTTGATCTTCAACCTCAAAAAGTGTAAAAATTTCCCTCTAGGTCCCTTAAATAAATATCTATTTGCTTGGCTATATGACTCTACTCTGTCAATAACAAACTTGGTAATGTACCCTCCAATGGTGCTATCAAATCAATGATCTACTTCTCTTGACACGTCGTTATCAACTTTCTTGACCTCATTGATCAACGCCAATGTCCAAACCACAGGTGGTCTAGATATGATCTCAAACTCGGTATCTGCTGATATGGCTAACCACTCATTAAACTCCTTTTGAACTCCTCCAAAGAAAATCTCATGTATGTCAGTAAATATATACCTTCCCAACCAATCTCCTGTGCTAATATTAGGGTTCTTGTTCTGAGCTTCAGCGAAGTCCCTTTCTTGTTCTTCTATCCACTTCTGAATCTTTGTCTTCGATGGAAACCACCTTGACATTCCCTCAAGAATATCTTGGTCCCAGTGACGGAACCATTTGTTGGCACAGGGGCAGACCCAGGGTTCAACTCTAACAACACACCAACAAGCCCTAACTACTGGCCCTTTTGGAAACACTTGCAAAGCAGATGTAGTCTCACCCAAAGTAGCAATAGGGGGCTGCAGGAAACAAGTGTCTACAACTAGAGGAAATGCAAAGTGTATCCAAAGCAACAACACACAACAATATAGTTATTCCTAATCTCTCTTAAGCCTACTTCACAAGTTATATCTCATATCTATCACAACAAGGAATTAACAATATAACAGAAGGAAAATAACACATCATCAATCACACATAACAATAAAATATACGTGGTTCACCCTCTCCCTAGGGCTACGTCCACATAAATGTGTTTCTTGATATTATATGAAAACATATAGTTCTATATGCACACTAATTAGCTTGCAGATCTCTCTCTCTTCTTCTCTCCTTCCCTGCGCACCCAGCTGTAGGGTTGATCTTCTCACCTAGTTGAAGTGTTAGATTTTTAGCTTGGGAGGTACTCCACATGTTTTGTCTTGTATGCGGATGTTAGCTTAATATTTACACTACTAGGCACTTAACTTTGTAATGAGTTTTTATAAAGTTGTTTTAAGTGGTTCTTTATTAAAGTGAATTTTTAATAAAGTGTACCTTTTATTTTTAAGGTGACTTTATTTTCATAAAGCACTTATGTAATAAAGTGAAAATAACTTTAATTTAAATCTCTCTCTCTCTCTCTCTCTCAGTAATTCACTTTCCTGAAGTTGAATAATAGATCTCTCTCTCTCTCTCTCTCTCTCTCTCTCATTGGGTTTCCCCACATTGGGGTTTTCCCTAACATTTTCTTAAATTTCCGAGTGTTATGGGTTGTTGTCCACTGTGTTATTTCCACTACATATTTTTGCTTAGAAATGTGTAATTATTTTTATGGTAATTTATGAATGTGGGTTTTATGCATTTATGAAATTTATGAAGACAGTTATCTCTAGTATTCCTAGACTTCACAGAGATTGGTAAATGAAGGTGGTATGGCGAAAGCTGTACGTGGAGTTGGGAATGTCAGATTCCAACTCGAGTTTGGGGAACTCTTGGAGCTTGATGGAGTTCTCTTTGTTCTAGGGTTGAGTTTTAACTTGCTCTCAGTCTTAGCCTTGGATGATGTAGGATATTGCGTATTATTCAAGAGGGAACATGTCTTTATCTACAGGCAGGGAGTGGACCTGGTAGAGCTACAACTGATTGGTAACTGGGTGAATAGGTTGTATATTTTGAGAGGAAAACCTTTGATGTATGATTCAATGCCAGATGAGGAGCATGAGGAGGCTTCTGAGACTGCGGTGGCACCAAGGTATCAGTCTTGCATTCCAAGGGAAGAGAGTGAGTCTCTTCTGAGCATTGGCAGAAGGCTCAGCCAGGTTGATCGAACTGATGCCCAAGATGAAGTGAGCTTAGGGTTCCCGGAGGTTACCAGGAGAAGATCTTCTAGTTCGAGTTTTGTGCAGGTGTTGCGGATGGCTCCAGGTTTAGAGGAAGCTTCTATAGAGCACAATGTGATGGGATTAGATGATGGAGAAGGAAGCAAGTACATCCCTCACTAAGAGGGAGTGTTAGATTTTTATCTCTGGAGGTACTCTGCATGTTTTGTCTTGTATGCGTATGTTACCTTAATATTTACACTACTAGGCACTTAACTTTGTAATGATTTTTTATAAAGTTGTTTTAAGTGGTTATTTTATTAAAGTGACTTTTTAATAAAGTGTACCTTCTATTTTTAAAGTGACATTATTTTCATAAAGCACTTATGTAATAAAGTGAAAATCACTTTAATTTAAATGAGACATTTTGGAGGGAATGGATCATGACCCTTGATCTTGAAAAAGGCAAGATATAATCTTGGCCTTTGGATTTAGGGTTGG
>JASDQU010713950.1:0-16692 GCA_032191745.1 Picea mariana | reverse complement strand
GTGAAAAGAAACTTTGGAGGGAGAATTTCATTTTCAGATTATAAAAGAATGTGTTGGGGTGGTGTGCAAGACAAGTTGAGAAGACATCGAGAAGACGAGAGGAGTTGAGTTAGAGAGATTTTCTGAGTAAGCTTGAGAGAGGAAAGTGAGCAGCTTGAGAGGGCACATTTCCCAAGGAAAAAGAGGTTACAAATCCCAAGATCATTTTATGTGTGAAGTGTTGTTCCATTTTTCTGTGGCTATGCCATATTGTACGGATCCGTACAGTCCATACAATAGGAAGAAGGGCACGGTTTTTTAGGTATCCTTTGGCATGAAAACTGAGGTGGATTTCTGGATCTTCTTACTGTTTCTAGGTTGTACTGTGTAGGTCGTACATCACTCTATTGGGCACAATTTCCGAGGCACATATTTGGAGGAGGCTGTACAACTATATGAACTTGGGCATGTTTTTCAAGACAAATTTTTTGGGACTGTTTGTTGGTGCTGTGAGGTATTTTCCTTGGCTAGAAATTGTTAGTTTGCTGTTGTAATAGACTTTCCTGAAGATGAATAATATATATATATCTCTCTCTTTGGGTTTCCCCACATTGGGGTTTTCCCTGGCATTTGCCTAAATTTCTGAGTGTTATGGGTTGTTGTCCATTGTTTTATTTTCGCTGCATATTTTTTCTTAGCAATGTCTATTTCTGCTTATGGTAATTTCTGAATGTGGGTTTTATGCATTTATGAAATTTATGAAATTTATGAAGACAATTATCTCTAGGTTGCTAAGTGTATGACAAATTTTTTCCTGATTTTTGTCATTAAAATATACATGAAGATCTTACAATACAGACTGTCTACAATAGCCTTCTTCTCTCTCTCTCTCTCACAGCAATAATCAGCGGTCATTAACCACAATTTTATGAACTCACTATTGACCAACACCTTATACACTCGACGAACAACAACCAACAACAACCAACACCAACCTTCCTTGGTCCTCAAGACCTTTATTTATACATTACATGATGGACGTCTAGGTGTCAAAACCCTAGATCAAAAACCCTAGATCCTAAAACCCTAAGTCAAAACCCTAGGTCAACTTGACCCGTGCTTTAAGGGCTTCGCCAGCCTGTCTTTCCTTATTTTCTGTGAGGTGCTCCAAAGCATCCATCGTTGGATTTTTCTGCTTACTGAGTTGTCCATGATACATCTTCCTTGCTGATCTGTCTTCCTTGGTCTTATCTTACAACGACTAGATTTTCCTTTCTTCACTCCTTCTTTTCCGCTTCTTTGACCACTTCGAACAATTCTCAGTTAATGTTCCTTTTGCGTAGTTCGTACTTCAAACTTCTTTCTTATCTTCGCTTTCTTCCATAACCAAGGGTAAATAGTCCTAGTCTGAAAACTAGGGCATAGTTAGAATAAAGAGATGATCTGAATAAATTTGATAGAAATAGAGAAATATATGTTATTCCTATGCATAGAAAGAATCTTTGGACTGATAAGTGGGTGGAGGAACCTAGAAATATTTTTTGCATATTGCAGGTCCAACATCGTGATCGCAGTGCGTAGTACAGGAAAGGATGGAGCTCATTTAAAAGAAAGAGAGGATTGACATTATGTTATAATTGCAGAATACTAGGACATCTTGCTAAGGAATTCCCTGGTATAGGTCCTATTTGTCTTTGTTGTAAAGATATTGGTCATGAGGTTGAGGATTTCCCAAGGATGATTGTTAAAGTTGAAAATATGAACATGAGAAAAGAAAACTATAAATAAATTCAAAAGACTAAGGATATGTTAAAGAATCATACAGAAAAAGAGTCAGAGACTATGTTAATACAGTTAAAAGAAGTAATGGATGATCACAGAGACATCAGTTTACCATAAATCCTGACAAAAAAACAACGCATAGTTACAAGAATAGAATACTTCAAGATAGACTATGTATTGGATGAAGAAACAAATGTGAATATTATGCCAAAAATCACTTGGGAATTTTTGGGAAATCTTGCTATGACACCTTCATTGGAAAGAATAGGCTTGTTTAATGGAAATATGATAACCCTATGTGGAAGATTTATTAATGTACCTATGATTTCTCATGGAACATTGACTAAAGAAGAGTTTGAAGTCATTAAAGTTTTTGATAACAACACCCCTTGTCCACTTTTATTAGGAAAGACTTGGATTGGGAAAGATCATATCAGAAGGAAAGCAGAGGAAGAAGCTACAAAAAAGAAAAAGAAAGAACTAAGGGATTTCATAGCTCGAAGAATAGATTGAGTGATAGAAGAATGAGAAGTTGAGTCGAAGCAGCAGAATGAAAGAGAAGTAGCTGTCAACTTTGAAAGAGCACAATAAGATTTGAAGGACCTATCCAGGAAAGAAGAAAGTATGTACACCTAGGACCTAGTAAGCAAAGAGGTATTACCTTTGAACCCTTTTAAAGAACATCATCAGCACGAAGTCACTATGATAAGAAAAAATAATAATAAGAATGGAAAGAGGAATCCAGAGACTTGGATCACAGGAAATAAGGCAAGGAAGCTTAGTTAGAAGAAATCCAATTTAGAAAAACTACGGGAAGTTCTATAAAAGACTTCGCAAGAGGTAGATCTGCAGAACTTGAACCTTGCTAGAATAACAGAACCACGCAGAATGGGACTTCGCCATGACAAAGCGATATGACCGTTGGAGGCGCCCCGACCATTAGAATAATGCCCCAGAATGGCTAGAAAATGTAGCTATGAGTGAATGGATCGTTGAGACTGTGCCATAATCGATAGATTCACATTGATGGATGCATTTTTTCCCGTTGGAGGAATCTATTACGACACTTGTTTATTTAACCCGTCGAACGCTGCGTTGGTACCAATTTTTGACACCCATGATTATCTGAGCTAACAAAGAATCGATTTCATATTACACCGTGATTTATAGACCTTGCCATCAGTTTGATTACCTCTCTTTTCTGCTCACCTACCTGATCTATTTAGTTACAAGTGCGAATGTCGGGCGAACCAAGTGCATTAGAGAAGTCTGTGGAGTAGATTCTTGTATACCTCATGGATGAGAGATTCATGTCTGTAGGAATACATGCATCATTGACTGGCATATTACAAGCATCCCCCTCGACTGGACGACGTTCTAGTCGCACTACTGAGAAGCAAAGAAAACATCGCGACAATCTAGCTAACGTGAAGAAGATCCTGTTGGTCTTTCCAGAGTACATACCACCTTTGGATGGCATGGTTACCCACGATAGTATCCCGTGTGACTTTGAGTACACATTGATCACCGCTTACATCTAGATGGGGATACACGTAGTTAGACCCCGGTTAGGACACATCTCAGCTCTGAATAAAAATGACTTTAACCTTGGAGACATGAATAACTACGCAATGCTCGTGCTGCATAGGTATTTGATGAGAATGACTGGGAAGAAGCACCGCATTGTCTCCCAGCCATGGATTAAGGAGCTAGCACAATCAATGATACTGAACGTGATTAAGATCCCTCACTTCAGCCGACATCATGAGGTTAATGCTTGTGTTAAAATCCTCCTGTCATGTTACCATGGAGGGTATCTGTGGCTTGACAGGCACGTCACTGTGGATTCAGCGTTGATCCACCTCATCACAGGACTGAGCATGCAGGAACCAGACCCTCAATAGTTCTACCCAGAGAAGGCTTTATATCACTCCTTGGCACAACGCATAAAGGAAGACTATGGCGATGTAGAAAAGGGAAAGCAAGGCTACAAGATAGCCTCCATCCAGGATGGCGCAGTGCGCCTAGCTTATAAGCTTATAGATGGTAAGCTCGTCAGAAATAACCATCTGATACAGGTCACAGGATTCGTAGTAGACCTCGTAGGGAAGTGTGTATAAGGATTGAAAATGAACTGGGCGAGCTACCTTGTCAACGAGCTCGAGAAGGACTGTCGCGAAGTGCAGGATTAGGGATACGAATTCCATTTCAGTTGGTTACTGGTATTGATCACATTTTTCACTTGGAAGATGCCAGAAGGAGTGACATTTGTAGAAGTTGAGCCATCAGAGCCATTGGTCACAAGGTTTACCACCTTTTGGTATAAAAATGACATGTAGAAGCAGTGGCAGTCAAACGTTGTTTTCCATGCCTATTACCAACAACTGAAGTGTGCTATTGACTCATTCCAATGCATGACGCTGAATACATTGCACCAACACATACCTCTAGCGAAGTTCCACGCAGATCAAATATTTATCTACATCACTACACACAGGGATGAGATTAAGGAGGAACTACAATCCTATTATAAGCTGACCGACGAAGATATGGAGGATATCACCAAAGAATAACCAGCGGAGTTCCTTTTACCGATTAAGGATGCATAAATTTTTAACCCCGACATTAGCGGAAGTCCCTTGGTCACCTGGGTCAAGCATGATGGATAGTCTAGCGCAAAGGAAAAGAAGAAAAAGGAGGAAGTGAAGAACATAGAAACTGATGAGGAGGAAAACAACTTAGAGGAAAGTAGGCCTGACTCACCCACAAGAGGAGGAGGAAACAAAGTGAACCAAGAACAAGGAGGGGAATAAGGAGAAAATAACAAAAAAGGTGAAGTTACACTACCGAAGGATCCCCCTACCGAGGCCGAAACATCAAAGAAAAGGAAGGTTTCTCCATAGAAACCCTTAGCAAGAAAGAAGACCCATGCCAATAAGCCTCAGTCGAAGAATGTTCTTACAGAGGATGATGTCGGTCTAATCATTACAGACGTGGAGGGAACTTCAGAGGATATATTGCAGAGATATGTAACAAAGCAGGAAACATCGTATGATAGAATCGAGAAGGAGCTGAAAGAGATGCAGAAATATATCCATTCGAGTCGTGTAGTACCTACTGTGACTTCTTCGTAAAAAATTGCATAGTTGGGGGATGATCCCACCCAATTACAAAGGCTAGAATATGCAACAGAGGATCGACTTTATCTATTCCAATAAGAAAAATATTAGGCTACAAAAACCTTGAAGCAAGAAAAGGAGGAGGTCTTAGAGCAACTTCAAGTTGCGCATAAGTAGAAAGATGAAATTAAGGTGATGTTCGAGGAGGACAAAGAGAAGATCCATAAAGAAAAATACCAACTGCTCTGAGAGCAGACTGTGGTTAAAGAAGTAATGACTAAATCAATTTGTTCTGTGTCGGTCTTGGCATAGGAGGAAGAAGAAATAGCTGAGATTCAAGTAGGGAAGCTTGTTGAGGCCATTTAGCAGCTTCAAGCAAGAGTAACATAGTTAGAGTTCCAAGAAGTGTCAAGTAGTCCGCAATAAGTGCATGATCAGAGGGAATAAATCACTAAGAGCACATTTGGAAGGATCAGGGCACTCACCTCAGAATGTAAGCAATTGAGTGATCATAGTGCATAGACCTACGATCGCCTCACAGAAGATCCAGAGCTGAGGAATCTGGAAGCATAGCTCCAGGAGTTGCAACAACAAACATCCACCATACAGGCACAAATGAATCTACTCACTGCAGTCAAGAGGATGAAAATATCACAGGAACAACGCACAGTCCAACAATAGGTTACTTCCATCCAGAGCAGAGTCATGGAGGTTACATAGAGACTCTAGCCAGTACAGGACGAATCCTACACACTTATTGAAGAGATTGAAGGACAAGGCTCGCAGCTAGAACAAGTGGTTTCGACAGTGGAACAATGCCTGGAAGGGCCTGTTACTGATCAAGTGATTCAGGAGTTCATCGAGCAGGAAACTCTGGTGAATAAGCAAGTCAAGGAAGCTCGAGCTAAGCTCGAGGCCTTTGAATCAACGTTTCCCAGATCTGAGTGACTCGGGACGAGTCACATGTGAGTGTTGGGGGCATGTTGCCCATTGAACAATTTTTGAGGAAACATTGGTCGTGTTTGACCACTTTTGGGACTTCGACAAGTTGGATGAAGATGGAGCATCCAGGAGGAGCTGAGATCACGTGATCTCACTTATTTTGCAGACTTGTGGACCTACCAAAGGGTTTACTAGGGTTTATGTAATGGGTTATGGGATGTCGGCCCATGGGTTTACCCATGTTTAGGCCTTTTTGTAAATGTATAAATAAGTAGTAGATAAAAAATATAGATGTTCATTGGCTTAGTGCATGACTATTTGGCTTTGTGCAAAGAGTATGTTAAGACTTGCGGAGCTAAGTGCAAGTTTTTTGTAAGTTGCTATGTGCTACTAAGGAGTTGGCTCTATGCCTTGACCTGGTTTTGGGAAGGAGGATCCAGTGTTCATCTCGTAGATCTCCTGTCCTATGTGGAGTCTGGATCTATGGATTTATGCATAGGAGCATATGAATGCAAGAAGCTTGAAGAGTAAATAAAGAAGAAGAAGAAGAAGAAGAAGAAGAAGAAGAAGTTGGTGGATGTAGCCCCACACTGGGGTGAACCACATATATTCTGTGTCTTTATGTGCTTTGTGCGATGTGATTTATGAATTATGTTTGGTGTTGTGATATAATGTATGATGAATGCATCTAATGTTGTTTTTTAGTGATTATTGGTAGTATGAATGCTAGATTTGAGCTAAAGTTATGTGAAAAGTGATTGTAAGTACTTGTTCTTGATTGTTACTGCACTGATATGTAAAAAGGGTTAATCTGCGATGTGAATGAGACTCATAATCTAATGCATGTTGTTGGCTAAGTTCTCTATTAAGTGTTGTAATCATATATCTGTGTCTCAGCTTGGTTGTAGACACATGAGTCCTACAACCCCCCCTACCTCTACCTTGGGTGAGAGTTCATCTGCTTCGCAGGTGTTGTCGAAAGGTCCAGTAGTTAGGGTTTTGTTGGTGCATTGTTGAAGTGTTGAACCCTAGGTATGGCCTTGTGCCAACACTTAATCTCCCGAAAATGTACTTCGAGCATCTCTGTGCGAATGGCTAGTTGTGACCATGCTCTCTAGAGTAGCTCCATCTAATGCTTCGACTCTCCTGCGGCACTGGACTCTGGCAGTTGTGCTGCAACTTTCCTTATTTTCGGCCATGCTTCAGAAAGCTTCTCCTCAACTCTTTCCAGTTTCTTCTCTGCCTGGATCTTGGCATATTCTTCCTATGTTCTGCATGCTTGAGAAAGGAGTGCTTCCTCTCTTGCAAACTCTTCATTCCTTTTGACCTGCTGGAGCCTCTACTCCAGTTGATCAGTTCAGGCTGTGGTCATACCGGTTAGCTACGCTGCTAGCCACTGTGCGAGGTTATGGGAATAAGGGGTAGCTTCCCTGGGTGCTCGGACCTGCAGTGGGAGTCCACTGGCCATTGAATGCACTGAAGGTGTCTCCACCTCATCCTCTCTTGTATATTGTCCTGGCGCAAGCCTCAACCTCAATGTCGATGGAAGGAACGTTGGTACTTTTGCTCTGGCTAGGCAGAGATGCAAAAAATATATGCACTTCTGTGGATTTTGGAGGAGTAGCTCCATTTGTTCCTGTACTGATGTTGCACTTTGTCCTGAGGCCATATCAGGTTACTTATGAACCTCTGGTACCTCTACCTCTTTGTGGAGCTCAACTTTCGGGGTTGTGCTTTCGATAGCACCCTCAACCTTGTTCGTTGAGGGAGTACACTGAGGACTTAGGACTTGCAGATTTGACATTGTTTGTATCTTCATTGAATACGAAGTGTCCTAAATTGGCACAAAGGGTATGATAAAATAGCTCTGGGCTTCAGGGCTTGGGCCAGTAATTTCTAGCCTCTGTTCGGGTATTTCTGGGTTTGGACCAGTGAGTTCTGGTCTCTGCTCGGGTGTCTCTGGGGGATCCAACTGCATGGGTTATGGGTCAATGGTTTGGGATGGAATGGAGGTTTCTTGAGGTGGCGACTAGGGTTGTGGTGGCGATGGAGGTTGTTCAGTGATGATAGTGGTGGATGGAGTGGTGTCAGGCTCAGGGTCATCCTGGATATCTATAATATGGGTTCCTTGTGTCGCTGAGCGAGTGCGAGGAATGGTGGATGAAATGGGCTGGGAGTTCAGAACCTTGCTTGGGGAGATCATCGTCCTCTATTTCTTAGCCATTGGATCTATGATAAATGTAGCACTGATAATTTAATTGACATACTTACATGTCAAAATATCTTTCTCTGAAATATGCATGAACATGGGTAATGTTCTCTTATTGTGCTCCAGCGGTTGTGTCTCTTCATCCTNNNACTCTGGGCCATGACACAACCTCCTTGTTGAAGGCCTCCTCATCTAAGTAGAATGAAAACATGTGCAAGTGGAATTCCCCTATTTTGGCATACCTTGGCCATAAGAATGTATGGTGGCAGTTCATGCTGAATGAAATGTTTCATGTGTTGTAGTTGACAAATTCCTACGGAATGCGCAACCTATGAGTTGTGTCTAGGAATATGTTGTACCATTTGGAGAACATCATGTTGTTGAAGGCAGTATTCTCTGAGTTTAGCCTTGAGTTCCAAGGCTCGAACATATTTTCCAACCATCCCTTATCTACTGGCGACATCAGTCTTCCTGTGGGTGACATCCACTTTAGCATTGGGAACGCAACCAACAAGTAGCCATAGGTGAAATTACCACCCTTCTCCTGTGCTTCCTTGCAATCCACCAAGAGTTCTTCCAGTAAATAGTTGCACCAGTTGAAGACAATGACATTGGCACAAAAATATGCCACTAATAGGGCATCCAGTGTACAGTCTCCTTTGTAATAATACTGCATGACCTTGCTAGAGATTACATAGCAACCAATCCTGACTATATCAGGTAGAATGGGGATGATATTGCCTGTGATCCCCCCCCCTCTGTGTATGAAACCACTCATATAAATTGGGCTCCCCCTTCTTCTTACCATTCTTTCTGGGACCTTGGAAACCTTTGGACACATCCTCGCCTTCTATGGATAGTCCGGTAAGTTGGTGGATGTCCTCTACATGAATTGGATATCTCTTATCGAACCACATGATTTTGTCGTGTACCCTACTGATGAGAAACTTGGTACACCTCAAAACTTCCCCAATGGTGCTAAAAAATGGAAAATCCTTGAGGTTCATAATTGTAGAGTTAAACAGGTTGATGAACTTCGAATTTGGAACGAACTACATGCCTCCCAACTCATCTGGAGTGACACTCCATAAGACATTGATGTTTATCTGTAGCAAAAAAACTTGGTCTGTCAGGTCAAGGTCGCGGATCTTGACTTTATCGACCTTCCCTTTGAGATCACCCACTATATCTAACTGGGGGTCATAGGGCTTGTCTGGTACTGCATTATTTGAAATGAAACTTCTGCTCCCTGTATCTCTTGACATGGTGAGTCTGAACTGTCAACAAATTCAATAGGATAAATGGGGATTGGGGATCATGACTGAGCGCTGAGGGATTTCATGGGATTGAACACAATTCCAAATTCATAAATCACTAAGTTCTCTCTAGGAAACAATGCGTCCTACAACGAGTTCACAAAACCTTATACCCAAGCTTAGGTAGAAAGTTCTGTAATAACTGCTAAGTCTATTCATCGTTAACCCTATAGATGCAACTTAGATCTGAGTTGTCCAACAAGACTGTTTAATAGGGTAAATATATTAGTTGATCTTAAAATTTACTGGGCAAGTTGGTCAGGGACATGGCCAATTCCATACCTTACCATTTAACATATGAGAATCCTAGCGCGAATACCGTTGGCATCTTCGCGTATCATGACTTTATGGTATAACAAAATTCAGACAGGTAACTGTAGTGGTAATAAAGGCTATGACTAGACCAGTTTCGTGTGGCACATGGACTAGGATTGCATCCAAATTCGATCTCCTTCCGACCACAAAGGGGTCCCCGTCACATTTAATGACTGTCATTAATAAATTCATGGCTCTTCTGATCCTATGCTATTGAGTAAGCAGTTTTGCATCAAAACAACACTTAGACAAAAAATTGAACTACATGTCATGGCGCAACAGTGCACTCTTCGAATTTATTAACTGAATTCATAGAAATTGAAAGAAAAATAAAATCTAACTACTATACATGCTCCTTCAGACTATAGAAACAGTCCTTTAGCTCAGTTCTGAGACATATAGGGTTTTAGGTGAGCACCATTCAGCCATCCTGGCCACAATATACCATCCAGTTGTGCGACTCTGACTACTCTAGAAGGTCAGATCTCTGTAACTATAAATGGTCCCAACCAATGCATGCACAAATTTTCTGGACATTTCTAGTATCGAATGTCATAAAGTAGGACCTTGTCTCCTTGCACAAATTCTTTGGTCTTAATGTGTCTGTCATGCCAAGATTTCTTCCTTGCTTTCTCAACTGATTGATGGAAGTTTGCTAAAACCTAGGTCTCTTCAAGTTCTTGCAATTCCATGAGCCTCTGTGCAACTGATTCATCCTCCAACATGTGTGTAATCTGTGCAATATATAGACTCAGAGTAATGAATTCTGCAGGTACCACAACCTCTTTCCCATAAACTATCTGAAATGGAGTGTACATGTGGAGTCTCTTTGTGGTTTTCCTATAAGCCCATAAAACTACTCGGACTCTGTCATCCCAATCCTCCCTATTTGTGCAACAAACCTTCATTAATCCCCTTTCCAAAATCTTGTTAAACGCTTCCACTATTCCATTGGCTTGTGTATGGTAGGGGCTACTTTTATGATGTGGATCAAGAAATATGCTGTTAGATTCTCTATTGTACTAATGACAAAATGACCACCCTGATCACTGGTCAAAATCCTAGGAAATCCAAATCGGGTGTTAATATTTTCAAAAATTAAGCTAGCAACAGTATGAGTCAAATAATCCTAAACAATTGTTGCCTCAACTCGACGTGTAAGGTAATCAGTTGTGGTAATAATATACATGTCCTTTGAATTCTTAGTTGTGGGGTTGATCAACCCAATGAAGTCAACTGCCCATTTCTTGTTGGGTATGTGTTATATTCTTTGCATTTGTGTGTGTGGGCATGTCAGATTGGACAACCTCGTGTAGCAGTTTTTACTATTTTAGCGTATTTTGCTATTTTTAGTGGTTTTATAAATTAATCTTGGATTAAGGGATTAAGGTTTTGGTAGATACAGAATACCTAAAACATTGTATATATTGTATGGTGAATGGTGAAATTAATACAATGAAGAGTTGAAAGGTGCGACACAAAGGAAGGCTAGTTTTCTCCCGGTTAAGGGTTTCGAGCATAAATCTTTGTGTACTATGTGTATGAGCCATTGATTAATTTTTGTTTTTCTTAAGAATCTGTATGCATTTCTTTACTTCACAGGTATAAAACTTACATGTGGTATCAAATATTGTTTTTGGCTTCAAGGGGATGCCTTTTTTGTTGAGGGTTTGGTTCGGTCTTGATAGATCAAGTTTATCTTGGGTCTGTGATAAATCTAGGTTTAGTGGGAGCTTTTGCAGTGGTGATTCGAGTGTAGAAAGAGGAATGAAAATCTCTTGTAGAATCGATATAGATAATTTCAATGGTAAAAAATTTGAGCTATGGAAGCTCAAGATGGAGGACCTTCTTGTAGACAAAGAACAATGGATCATCGTGGATCCTGGTACACAACCTACTAGTAAGCAATCTACTGGCACACAGTCTACTGGTACACAACCTACTAGTACACCACCTACTGGTATGTCGAAGGAAGATTGGGAGAAGTTGGACAAAAGAGAAAGGAGTACTATTCGACTTTGCCTGGAAGATTTGGTGTTATTGAATGTATTCGGAGAATCTATCACCAAGGAACTATGGGATAAGTTGGGGAATTTGTATCAATCAAAGTCCCTGGTAAACAATTTGTTTCTTCGAAATAATTTGTATCATCTTAGGATGGAAGATGGAGATTCAGTGACAAAACATCTAAATTCCTTTAATACTCTGGTAATTCAACTGGTATCTGTTAATATTACAATTGCAGAGGAAAATAAGTGTATTACTTTGTTATGTTCTTTGCCAGAATCTTGGGATAATCTGGTTGTAGCAATTGCTAGTACCACTCAATCTACATTTAAGTATGAGGATGTAAAATATACTAAATATACTAATAGTTGACGGAAAATGATAATTAAAATGACTAAATATATGACTAATGGACATAAATCAGTGAAACAAATGACTAAATATATGACTAATGGATGGAAGTCAGTGACACAAATGACGAAATATATTACTAATGGACGGAAATCAGTGACACAAATGACCGAATATATTACTAATGGACAKAAATTAGTGACACAAAGGACTAAATATATTACTCTTGGACGGAAATCAGTGACACAAATGACTAAATACATTACTAGTTGACAGTGCAGATGACTAAATAAATGATGAGTTGACAACACAGATAACTAAATAAATGACCAGTTTTCAACAACACATGACTAAATAAATGCCTAAATTTATGACCAAAGTGACCAACCAGAACAACCAATAAATGACTAAAATGTTTATACGACCAACAATAAATGACTATTAGTCATGTGACTAAACTTAGTCATTTATATGCAATTTTTAGTCATAAATTTCTCTTTTTCTACTAGTGTTCATATTTCATTAGCTCTACACGACTTATTAGGAATTATGTTAGTGTGATTACCTTTCCAGTTGGTTTCTCAGGAATGATGCAATCTCCTACATGAGACACATATGATGTTGATTCTCCCCCATCTGGTCCAAGAACTTATTTTCTTTCCCTCTAATATGTCTCATTTTTCTGTCGAGGATCAAAGGTTGGCATAGGCCCTGTTTACTTCCTTATCCATTGCTCAATTGCTTTCCTTCACTCATCACATCATCTCCTATTCTAGCTCCTCCGTGTGTAACAAATTCTATTCTTGGTCCTTCTTTGCATTTTTCGACTGATATTTTCTGCACATTTTGATTTAGATTATGGTTTGGGTTTCCTCTGGGATGCCATTTCACAACTAGTTGAGGACCATATTTTGTTGCATAGTCCATTTCTCTACATTATGTGCACTTTGTACACAGATTCAGGCAGTCGTAGACTAAGTGTCCTGGTTGGTTACAATTGCAACATATTATTAGTCCTCTTCCTCCTCTACCACAATTTCTTCTGCATCGGCCTATGCTAAAGTTTAATCTTTTCCTTGGATTAAAGCATCTTTGATTATTATATTTTGGACCACTTTTATCGTACAAATCGGTAAGTGAGTACAAAAAAAATCTCCCTAAATTCAACAAGAATCTAGAACAAAACAAGGCATAATACAAGCTTTTCCTTAGATTGCATTGTAATGTAAACTAGTTCATAGAGGGGCAAATGAAATAACATTTAAATGACGTTTGATCCTTTCTAGGGTCGTCCTCGCTCCATATTTGGATTTGTGGGATGGTGAACCTGTTAAGAATCACAAACCAACAAAGAGAGAGAACAATGATATATATATTCAAATGAAGTCTATGTATAAGATCAAGGAGTTATACAATAAAAGTAGAGACACCTTTATAGGGAATAAATGTATTATTGCATTATATTGAATGAAAGTGGAGAATAAAAAATGTTCCTTGATGTTGCAAGGTCCCTTCCTATGGCCCTTTTCTTCAACACACACATATTTTTTCTCAAATGATTTTGATGAAGAGAATTCACAACCTAACTTGGAAAGTTGAAGCAAAGTTATCACAAGTACAATCTTCAACATAATTCTTCATGCATAAGCCAGACTATCCTTTCCCATGAGAGATCCCTCTTTATATAGGGTGAAATATGGATGGATGAGGAGATTAGGATTATCCCACTAAATCAGAGAAGCGAGTAATATCCAAACCAATCCGAGGCCACCTCATCTTCTAGAAGATTCCCTTCTAGAACTTTCGCGAATTTCACCTTTTTCTCTTGTTTGGACATCGTCGCACCCTATGCACAGGAAGCATGCGGTGATGTTGCAGTGCATTTTTTGTGCAACATGTGATGATCAAGCATCGTCGCACCCCAAGCACTTGGTAGGGTGCGACAATCTCCTTAGATATTTTTTTTAGGAAAAGAAAGATGATTCACTTTTCTCATGGAGAAAGTATCATTTAGTATCTTCAGGGAACATAGAAGTGAGTTATGCATATATCTTCAGTTGATCATAGGGGTGACCAAAATAATTTGTAAACTAATGCCCCCCAAAGTATGAAGTTGGAACATGTGACAACTTAAATACTTTGTAGAGTATGTGTGTCGAAAACAAGGAGCGCATCGATCGAGAACCTGCAAACAATCAAGCATCTCCATAATAATATACCATCTTCTGAGGTAGGAATTCTCATACTAAGACTACAAGTGACTCTAATCATAAGTGTCAAGTGAGTCATGGCCACCAAACATACACTGTGGATCCATGTCATCATGATTCAACATAGCCACAAGAAATACATTGTGGATATATTCTCTAAGAGTTCCAATTTGGAGATATCCACGAAACATACATAGTGTATCTATCTGTCAGTATAGACTTATCAATAATCCATCACAACCTGGATTGATATGGTGAGATCCAGGGTCTTCATTTCCATCGTCCAAAAGTGTGAATCTAGCTATGTGATTATAGGCGTCAAAGTCGAACATGGTAGAAACCACTTTATTACTGGTCATTAATGGATATCGTTAACAAGTGGGATGGAAATCACCATTGATGTCAATGCCCCCTAAGTTACTCTAGT
The DNA here is from genome assembly GCA_032191745.1 of Picea mariana. Lineage (NCBI taxonomy): Eukaryota > Viridiplantae > Streptophyta > Pinopsida > Pinales > Pinaceae > Picea > Picea mariana. The sequence goes on along the minus strand of JASDQU010713950.1, from coordinate 2,035 downwards.
ATAGTCCAATGAATGTGAATTAATGAGTTGAATTCGAACACTGGATGGAATCTTCCAATCAGGGGAAAATGATGTGAACCCACTGTTGAAAACGAGGAGACCTGCCGTGGAGGCATGCAAGTTCCAAGGTACTAAATGATTTCAAAGTCTAATTCCCAGATAATGATTTTAAGTCGACAGAAAAAGACTCATCACAGGAGGGCCTTAATGTATCCCCCATCAATGACATGAAATATGTAACATATTTGAAGTAGATCGGATCATAAAGTGATACATGACTGAATCAGGGAAGGCCAACATGGTAAGAATTTGAGGACTGTAGATGGTCGACTCGATAAAGGGATTGTTTAGGTTGAACTTCTCTTGAACATATTAATGACACGACAATTGTCTTGGCAACATTTACTCAAAGAGGACCCAACATATGGACTTGTAGATGGTCGAGCGAGAGACAATTAGATTTCCCAACCCGGATACAATGATGAATAGAGGTGTCATGTTCAAGAGCAACTTACTGCCTCTAAAACAGATACATATATACATTTTTTTCCCAATTTCCCCCCACCATTTATGGCAAGTACCTCTTTATTTTTACACAAGTTTGAGGAGGATAACATATGCTTTTAATGTAAGCTCATCCTTTAGATGAGTCCCTCAGATTATTTTTAACGAACCCTAGGAAGGAGTGGTTCGATCCCATATGGGCATTTCGATTCTTGTTTTACGAGTCCAAAGAAAAAAAACTCAGGGGTTTTTCATGTTAAGAGAGTTTGAAAAACACGTAAAGAAAAATACAAAATCTCATTTTTCGTAATTTAGTCCGATGAGACCGAAAAAGAGATAATCAACTACTCATTAGGCGTTTTCCTCAAATACTTTTACAAGCGTGAAAATAAAAAGGTTGCTCGGCTATCTTTTCATGTTTAAGGAGCTTGAAAATAGCTTAAAGGAGACTCCATAGGGTTCGTTTTTCATATTACCATTATGAGTCCAAAAAAAGCGATAAAAGGTTACTCGATTAGATTCTCATAGTTTCACAAGCATGAGAAAGAATTAAGACCATGCTCAGAGTTTTTCTTGAAAAACCCTAAAGGTATATGTTCATTATAAAAACACATAAAAATGACCAAAAACGAAGGATCCATATCAAAATTTCGGTCCTCAGATATCGCAACCTACAATAGAGATACCTTGCAAACTTAATTAGGTTTAGGGCACAGGTAAAAATATTTAAAAATTTAATTTGAAATTAAAATGGTAAAAAGTGAATAAAATAGGTCAAAACTAGTTTATTTACCATTTCATTTGCATTTTCACCAAACTAGTACCCAAAACCCCCCTTTTCCTTCAATTTTCAAGTGATGATTCTGGAGCACCTGATGGACGATTTCTCGACCTGCTTTCATGTGGTTGAATTTTTGATTTTTAATGGTTCGGTTTTGAGTTATGTGAAATTTTTTAGGGGTTATTGCACTTTGAAATCACCACAAGCCCACCCAATCGTGAACTTCAATGATCCAAAATTGCCGCAGGGGTTCCACAACTAGGGTGTGACGACGTCACACTATAGAAAAGAAAGCCCCTACAATGCTGCAACTCAAAATTTAAAAAGAAGGATAGAGCTAGGAGAACCCCCAATTTTGAAATTTTGATGAACCTAATCATCTTTTAATGTTTCTTGTGTTAAGGTCCTAACCCACACATAGGTAGATCAATGTATTCGGATGTAATAAAGGTCAATATTAATAAGAACTTTCAATAAAATAGAATAAGGTGGATGTAAGAAGACCTAATAGAAGCTTCCGCTTCTAGAAGGATCTTCCTCTAGATGCTTCTCTTAATAGACACATTTAGTATAAATAAGGGTCGAGGGTATGAAAACCCTAGCTTGGATATTATTGTAACAGAGTGTTGCTCGACTGGAGGTTGCCCCCTCGAAGAGGCCTGTGAACACTGCTATCTGAATCAAAGTGTTGTTTCTGTTGCTATTTCGTATATCATTTATGTGTATTGTGAAGATTATGCTGGATATTTT
>JASDQU010713941.1:27247-47488 GCA_032191745.1 Picea mariana | reverse complement strand
ATGAGATATGGAAGTGAACAGCTTCAATATTTGAACATTTCCTGATTGCTTGATCTTTTGATCAATTTGATGTCTTCTGCTATTTGGTGAACATGTAGTATCACCACTCTAATATCAGTGTATCACTGAAGTGCTCTCTAAATATTTGGTTTGGGATGACCACTAACCAATTGATACCATGTATCTGATGGTTTTTGGATAAACACTAACCAATCTTGACACTTTTAGGTGTCCAACTGCATCCCAATGTATAATGTGTATGATTCAATTGCAAGTCATTGAACCATAATCCTGCAAAAGTCTGTCATCTCTGGAAAATCTCACTATGTAATCATGTGAGCCAAGATGCATGCAATTTGTTCACTTAATGTAAACTCCAATCTGATGAGAGTGAACCAAGAGAAGTGAATCAACTTCTAATCTGACACATCCCTGAAAATGCCTGACAACTTAATCAAATGCCAAGCTGCAATGCAGAAGGATCCTCTTGTCCTCTGCTAGGTCAAATTACCATCTATTTCAACCAAACGTCCACATAATTGCTCTCAAAATTAGAATTAACATCCAAATTATGTATGGTTCAACTTAAACTTATTGAACCATAATTCTGCTAAAGTCTGTCATCTACAGACCATTGTTGCCCATTTGGAAAATTTCATGCCCATCTGGCATACTTGATGTTTGTTGTTGTCGAATCTTTCTGTCTGAAAACCATGTTCAACTCCATCATCAATTCCCCCCTTTGTCAGTTGAAAGGAGAGACCACAAGTGGTTTCATGAACCATCGTCATTGGAATTTTGAACTCCCCCACTTAAGGTGTATGAGAGTTTCATCATTGTACTCCCTCCTTCTATGCTCAAGAGAGTACCATACTTGTTCCATTTGAGTACAACAAAAAGTGGCCATGTAGAAAAAAACCACATGTTATCTCATCTCGTGAGGGCCATGCTCGAAAGCTACGCCATAAGGGGACCACTTATGTGAGGTACAAAAATGTTATGTGTTACAAGATTGGTCTTTACTCGATATTGAATTCTTCGGTAAGACTTATATAATCGCTTGGTTTTTGATGACCACTGCCAATGATCAATCCACTCATAGTGAATCTTCAATCTTGCAGGTTTCTTCAGTGTTGAACACCTGTTTGAAGAATGGTTATACTTGCCACAATGTTGGCAAGGATGGAGATCAAAACACTGATTCTCCTTGTGACCAACACGATTGCAATGTTGGCACTTATCATTATGATGTTGAACTTGAACAGGTGAAACTGAATCTTCTTGAAGGAATCCAACACTTTGGAACTTGATTGGTCTGGAATAATCGGGAATATGAAAGGTAACTTCCTTTTCATATCCAAGTCCTGTTCTATTCTTGTTGTAGATTATTTCTTCCCAAGGTCTGATGATGGGCTTGGAAAGAGTATTATGAACCCGTTTCTTTGAAATCTGTGGAAGTTGATTTACTGCATGTTGTTGCAGCATTGAAAGGTTTTCTTCACTGAAGTCAAAAGAAAACTCTTGAAAAGTAGGTTCATGAATAGCTTTGTCTTTGTCTGCATATGGAGTTTTCTTACTTAGTTGATCCTTCACTGACTATTGATCATCATCATTATCATCATAGAGAGGGTTGTGTTGAACAAAAACTAGTTCAGAACACTTCACTGGCTGTTGATTTTTGAGATTTATCAACTCATCATTCAATCGCTGGGATAGAGACTGAAGAAGTCTAACCTTAGCTTCTGTCACTTGCAAACAAGTTAACACTGATTGAAGAGTTGTTTTGTTCAATATCATTGTGTTGTCTTCGGTGGTGTTTATTAGAGTGTTCAATAACTCTAATAATTCGAGACTTCAAGCCATTTAAAAACACTAAAGGAGGTCTCCTTGTGCAGGTAGATTCTGATTACAATTTGACTCGACAAAAGAAGGCTTATCTACAACTCGCTCACTTAAATCTCTTTCTTGAACTTCACGCTCGCTTGTACTCGCTCACTCGAACTTCACTTGCTTTGTTCCAAGAAGTTGAGGGTGTCAGATACTACCGAAAATACACCCAAACTTGCGAGTTTACAATGATTGATTGAGTTTAAACTACTCAACCTTGTTAATTTTGACTCAAAATGAAAATGACTCTTGGGTGTCGGGCTCAACCGAGAATGCACCCAATTAAAAATTCAACTTCACTTGATTTAAAAAGACAAGTAAACTTACAAAAGGACTATTTGTAAGCTACAAATATTGCTTATTCCAAAGTTGAATTGATCTTAAAATTTTAATTTTTTGTTGATGCTTTGAGTCCTTGATTATGAGTTTGATGTGTCCAATGTTGCAACGATTTGAATTGCTCCTTTGATTAATTTGATTGTATTGACTGCTATGATTTGATTGCATTTCCTTAACTTGTTGTGTACTTCATGTGTAATGTATTACAATTGTGTTTATGTCAAAACTAGACATTAAACATCCAAGCATTCAAGAAAATAGCCACCAACCACACTACACAATGCACTGCAAGAAGAAGACGAACTATCAGGGCTTGGCCTTGACCCTCGTATAGTCACATCGAAAAAAAGTATGAGAGAGTATTGTACTGGACTCTTCTCNATTTGTACAAACCACCCCTCTTATCTTCACAATTAGAATTGAAACTTCCAAATTTGATAAACAAATTTCTTCTCATATAAAATTGCCCCCCTAAAACACATTATTTTAATGTTCAATTGAATCCACTTATCACTTCCATTTTAATCTCATATCACTTCAATATAAAGATTTTCAAAATCTCTTCATCATTTAATCACATAAAAATACATTACATAAAGTACTACTTTATGTTAACGTTTTAAACCATATGATATAAAGTGATTTGACATAAAGTGATATACTTCAGGTTAAAGTTTTAAAAACTAAAACTTCCTAATCTTATACTCCATATACTTTTCCTATCTCAATCTTTCTCCAAAAGTTTTTTTTAAAGAAAAATATATTTCCCTTAAAATGTGTGCTTTGTTTGTTTTATATGCATGGCATAGTTTTATAATTCATGAAATGAAAGAGTTTTAAAGTGACAGTTCAAACTTGATACCAATCGACACATACCATGCGGGTCCATTGACCTTAGCAAAACTTGGAGCAAATTGTGATAAAATCACCATTTAATTGTTGACGAAATCGTTGAGATATGGAGGTCACGCACACGCTGATATTTAGAGTGCTCGAGAGAAAATCATGGATATTTGGAGGTGAAAACTAATTGTTGGACGTATTCATGGAAGGCATGGGTGATAAAGCCAATGATCTAATACCAAATTAAACTCGTGTTTCCATGTACAGATCCGAGTTGCTCTTGATTCCCATTCCACACATAAATTTGTGTTGCTCTTCATGTCCATTCCAGCGATCAGAGACTATCTCTTCACATCCTCTTGCATAGCCACGACGTGTGGGTATCCTCTTGGAATGACTTCAAAAATTTTGGCCAGCAGCAGCAGGAATAGATATCGCAACCAATATGACAACAAAAGATGCACATCCAGGGACACAAGAATGCTTGACATAGATCATCTATTTATTTTAGCGTCCCCATCGGATACTCTTGAAAGATGATGTCTGATTTTTTTTTAGATCTCTTGTTGCACATAGATATCTCATGTTAGGATTTGATAGCATAGAATTGAGCATTGCTGGTAGATCATAGATCATGGGTCGCTGGCGCAGATAAAAATTTAAGACAAGAATTTATCACTCTCATACAGATGGTTCTTCCTTTTATGATGCAGAGAAGGTTCCATAGCTCTTGCATGAGCCAAGTAACACAACTTGTGGTTGTTATTTCAATAGAGCTACAGTCACAAACGCTCTGCGGGATTTCCTTTGTTGAAACCAATGTGGATTCGAGCCATGACCCAACACACTTGAGCATTTAAAGAGCCTTAGTTAATTCCTCATCCACACCAGTGGAGAGAATTACTCCATTGGGAATTGAAGCCTTCACCCTGGCCGTGTCCCGTACAGAGACTTGGATTATTGTCACCAGACGCAAACCTGTGAATGACTATCAACACACAGATATTTTTTACTTCATTGCAGATCTTGCTCAAATTCAATGATGGAGGGAAATTCTTCTTTTCTCTCTCCAGTTTGATCAAATGCACAACGAAAAATGTAGAAACTGATCTAGTTTTTTACACATCAGATCACCTTGCCTATTCCTATGACAATCAATTACACCATATTGGATTTCTATTTTCTAGATCATGTAGATTGGATCTTCAAAAAATGACTTCTGTAGATTGCAAATTGGATCACTATACAGATCGAACATCGTACTCTGCATGTGTCATCGCTACAACAAATATGGCATCTTCAATGGCCTTTCATGGAACACTGCCATGGAAAACTATCAGGCCCTTAAGACCATAAGAGTTCTGATATGTTCATCCTCTTTTCACCATGGCTTTGATACGATAGATCTAAACCAAATCTATACCATTCATAAAGAAATGTTATACTCTATTCACAAAGGATCTGATATTATTACAACCAGTTCTATTTTCACTCCTTTACCTTGAGATCTCACATACATGATTTTAAAGAAATATTTTCTAAAATATAAGTAAGGAATAGCCAATTAAATAAAAAAGAAATCAAATTAACTGTGACCTTGTTTTCCAATGTGCGTCCAAATCCATGCAATTTTGTTGATGAGCAACATCTACCATAGCGAGCTTGAATTCTTCACTATCCATGGAAAACTACCATGGTGACATTAGGCCCTTAAGACCATATGAGCTCTGATATTATCACCATTTATTCACCATGGCTCTGATACCAATTGATAAAATATAGACAAGAACAACAACATGGTGGAAAAGGCTCACTAGCCAATGCTCTTTATTCATACCAATGGTACATATTTATAGTATAATGGGTGATGCCACCTCATAGAGAGATTTTCTCTAGATCCTAAAATCATGCATGATGACTAGGCTAGGCAATCTTAACTAAATCATTAGTCATCACATGAGGATATATTAGTAATATCCTAAATGAATAATACAAATATAGGTGACAATTTAGACTTAGTGATTGGTAAAGGTAAGCCATAGGCTAACAATTATCCTCCTCAAGCTTGCATAAAAATAAAGAGGTACTCGCCAGAAATGGTGGGGGGAAATTGGGAAAGAAATGTGTCTCTATATTTTTCTTAGTGGCAGTAATAGTCGCTCTTGAACATGACACCCCCCTTCATCATTGTATCCGGGTTGGGAAATCCATTTGTCTCTTGTTTGACCATCCACAAGTTCATATGTTGGGTCCTCCTCGAGTCGATGTTGCCAAGACCATTGTCGTGTCATTCATATGTTCAAGAGAAGTCCAACCTAAACAAGCCTTCTATCGAGTCGACCATCTGCAGTTATAAATTTTCTACCATGTCTACCTTTCCTGAGCCAGTTCCGAATCACTTCATACTCTGATCTACTTCAAATATGTTACATATTTCGTGTCATTGATGGGGGATACATCAAGGCCCTCCTATGGCGAGTCTTTTCTTGTCGACTTCAACACATTATTGACCCCTGATTGGAAGATTCCATCGAGTGTTCGACTTCAACTCAATTATTCACATTCACTGGATTGTACTAGGGTACCTTGGGAGTCATTGACATCAATGGTGATTTCCCTCGCGCTTGTTAACAATTTTCATTAATGACTGGTAATCAAGTGGTTTCTACCATGTTCGACTTCAACACCCATAATCGCATGGCTAGATTCGTACTTAGAGACGATGGAAATGAAGACCCTAGATCTTATCATTTTGATTGGCATAGAGACGATGGAATTAGTACTGACACAAAGATCCACTGTGTATGTCTCGTGGCTATGTTCGAATTTGAATTCTTTTAGAGCATAGATCTACAGTGTATTCTTGGTGGCTATGCCGGGTTATGGTGACATGGATCCAAAGTGTATGTTTAGTGTCCATGACTCACTTGACATTTATGATTAGCATCACTTGTAGTCTGAGCATGGGAATGCCTACCTCAGAATTAGTATGATATTATGCAGATGCTTGTTTGTTTGTGGGTTCCTGATCGATGCGCTCCTTGTTTTCGACACACACATTCTACAAAGCATTTCAGCTGTCACGAGTTCTAGCTTCATACTTTGGGGGGCATTATGTTACACATTATTTTGGTCACCTCAGTGATCACCTGACAACATGTGTTCATGTTCCCTTAAAATATTAAAAGAGAGTTTCTCCATGAGAAAAGTGCTTTGCTTTCCTCTTTCAAAAACCATGTCAAGGAAGGTCATCGCACCCTACTATATGCATGGGGTGCGACGATGCCTGATCGTTGCACTCTACCCTAAACCTGGACTACGACGTCCTCGCATGCTGCTTGTGCATAGGGTGCGATGATGCTTAAAGCATGAGAAAATTCAATTTTCACGAATGTTCTAGAAGATGAGGTGGCCTCCGATCGGTTTAGATCTTACTTGCTTCTCTGATTTGGTGGGATAATCCTAATCTCCTCATCCATCTCTCTTTCACACTATATAAAGAGGGATCTCTCATAGAAAAGACTAAGGTTGAATAGGCTAAGATTTGTATGGAGAGTTCTACTTCAGATTATGCTTGAGAGTTTTGCTTTAGTTCTTCAAGTCAATTTGTGAATCTTCTTCATTCAAGGCATTGGAGCAAAGGTGTGTGTGTTGAAGCAAAGAGCCATCGAAAGGAGACCTTGCAGCATCAAGGCATGGGTTGTATTCTCCACTTTCTATTCGCTTAATACAATAATACATTTCTTCCCTATATAAGCATCTTGTCTTCTATTGTATAATTCCTTGATCATATACATAGACTTCATCAAAATACATATATCTTTGTTTTCCCTCTTTGTTGGTTTGTGTTTCTTAGACAGGCTTACTATTCTGCAAACTCAAGGAAGGAGCTACAAGGACAACACTAGCAAGGAGCAAGCATCGTTTAAAAGTTATGTCACTTGTACCTCACTAAACTAGTTTCTATGATGATGAAGTTTAAGGCGAAGTGTGTATTATGTTCTATTTTGTTCTAGTTTCCTATGGAAGCTAGGGACATCTGTTTGTGTCCGCACTTATCGATTAATCCGATAACACCGGGGTTAGGGTTTTGGATTTTCTTTATGATAAAAAGGCCTTTGGAGCCTCATTGTAAAATCATCTTCTCACGAATGTGAGTAGCCATCACATCTCTTCTCAGAGATGCTGCCACCATTCTAGTGAGTCTTTCTACACTCTGTATTTTACAGTCTTTGTACATTTTCACTCATTAATAGAAAATTGTGTATTACTATATATCTGTGTTTATGGTTGCATCTCTTATACATTTATGTTATAATATTGGATATCTGAGATATCTCTGTACATTTCTTTATTATATCTCTGCTCTCATTTCGTGCCGAAAATAATCTGGATCAGTGGTATCAAAACAGGCTGCTCTTGATCGCTTTTCAGTGCATGTCCTCAAAAAGGTCCGAGTATAGCAAGTTGGGTCTCAAGCTTTTCTCTCTTAAGGACAATCGCTCTCGCACACCCAAGAAACCCTCCATGGCAGAAGAAAAAAAAATGACATAGCAAAAGATTCTATTCATTTGTTGCTTGAGCAAGCTCTCATGTGACAGAGAGACGAAACGATGGAGAATTTTTCCCACATCCTTCAACGTCTTCCTATAGTAGCAGGCACATCTTCATCAAGAAACCACCTTGGAGGCACCTCACCTTTCAAGGTACAAGTTAATTTTGATATTCCCGTATTTGAAGGACAGATAGATCCTTATGCCCTAGAAAAATGGTTAAATCTTCTAGAAGGTTATTTCTCTGTTCATAATTTCTCTGATAGGGAAAAGATCACCTTCACACTCCTTAAGGCTCTCCCCCATGTCAAACATTGGTGGGAAACTTACTGGGAGAAAATTTCCACAGAGGAGTCTTGAATATATGGGGCTGAGCCCACTTGGGATTTTTTTTTGGATGCAGTAAAGGAGCAATATTACCCTATTGGAAACTATGAGGACAAGTACATGAGATGGACCACACTACGGAAAGAGAGGGGCCAAGCAGTGCTGGAGCTCACCAATACCTTCCATAACTTGTGCACCAATATGGGTATCAAAGACTCTGGGCGACATTTGGTTCTGAAATACTGCGGGGTTCTACACATATACATCCAAATTGAAATGGATTTTCTGGACATCTCATCACTCGGTGTTGCTTATCAATATGCTGTTAAAATCAAGCAGAAATTTAAGCACTAGAACAGATGAAATTTCGGGTCTGCAAATCCACATCAACCAAAGTATGATAAAGACTACCCTAACAAACAATCTCTCGAAAACTAGTCCAAGCCACATGAAAAGAAGGGTCACGGGAAAACGAAGGACACTAAAAAATAGTGCGATTTCCTTAAAATACCCTAGCACAACATCGATGGATATCACTTAACATAGTCATTGGTGACCGAAATCAAATACAAGGTGTCGAACCTTGATTCAGAAAATACTGACAGAAGACAGATCATCGATGCAGACCCCACTGCTATTGTCGTGACCACAACAATTCAACCAGAAGAACCAATAGATCTTGAAGAGGGGGAGTGCCTTTTTCATTCACAGATGTGGGTGAAGGGGACCTCACTACATTTTATTGTTGATAGAGGAATCTAGAAGAACCTCATCTTAGTAGAGGTAGTAAAGCAGTTGGGATTGTCAACAACACCACACCCACAACCATACAACATCGGGTGGCTTCGCTAGGGATGAGATCTTCATGTCAGCCAAAAATGTTGATTGTCATACGACATCCAACCATTCAAGGATGAGGTATTATGTGATGTTTCCCCACTGGATGTCTGTGATGTTCTCTTGGGCCAACCATATATGTGGAAGCACCATGCTATCTATGTGTCTCGACCCTGTAGTGTCATTGTTACTCTGGGGGGTCATCTCTACAGGATACCAGAGGTGGTTCTGACTATTGTCCCACCTAAACAATGCCGCAAGGTAGTATGTCATACTACAGAATTTCACTTCTTCACAATCTGTTCAAAAGGTGAACAAAAGGATATTGCAACCACTATAGCCTTGGCCCAAGCACTTTCTATCCAACAGAAGCAGGTCGACAAGATTACAACAAAGAACAAAGATTCTTTCTTCACAAATAAATCTCATGTATCCAGACTGGTTAAAAAGGTCCAAACCTTCCAGCCACCAGTTTGTGACAACCTTGAAAACGCTAAGCAGCGCAACTTCTCCAACAAGGCAAGCATCTCACCAAGATGCATATTCAACAAACTCTTTTCCCTCTCCCCTGGGAAATCAACACAATGGATACCATTGATTCCTAAGGAGGGAGGATTGATCCAGGTGGATATCGGTGGCCACCCACCTTTTCCAACTCGCTCAAAACATTTTTCTGGCAATTTTGGCAATTTACTATTTTTAGCGGTTTTTAATTTCCAGGGCCATTTTGAGGGCCTAAATGAAGGTTTTTTTGGGATCGAGCTTCTTAATGATAGACGAAGGCTTTGATTGATCCCCCAAAATGAATCTCCTCGACGACACCTTTCCAACAATCTATCATGAGCCCCAAACGAAGATCGTATGCTAAAGTTACACCCCCGAGAAGCTGATACACCAAACTACCCAAAACGGGGTCCACAAAACTGTTGGCTTTTCATCTTCCGGGGTTATGGTTTTGGATTTTATTTATGATAAAAAGGCCTTTCGAGCCTCATTGTAAAATCATCTTCTCACGGATGCGAGTAGCCATCACATCTCTTATCAGAGATAAACTGTCACCATTCTAGCGAGTCTTTCTGCACTCCGTATTTTACAGTCTTTGTACATTTTCGCTCATTAATAGAAAATTGTGTATTACTATGTATATGTGTTTATGGTTGCATCTTTGCTACATTTATGTTATAATATTAGATATCCTAGATATCTCTGTACATTTATTTATTATATCTCTGTTCTCATTTCGCGTCGAAAATAATCTGGATCAAACAATGAATCGACCACCGTAGCTCAACTACAATGAGGCCCACAACCCTATCTACACACATGTGGTTCCTCCTAAGGGTTCTCGGCCCTGTTCTAGTGCCTCTATGGCATTGTATCTTCCATGATCCAGTAGAGAAGAAGGGTTTTGGCCCTCCTTAACTCGACGATGACCTTCCTAGGTCCCACGACCTCCACAAAATTCCTCTCAGCTGCCACAAATCTCTCTCTCGGCCTACAATAGATGAACTGTAGCCTCCCAAACGAATCTTATGAAACCATTTCGATTTGCTTCAGAAATCTTCAAGTCCTTCCAAGGTAAATTGTGGCCCTTCTCAAGATCCATGGACCTGCAGACTTGACCTCTTTACCACAAAAAATTGGTTGTTTCTACTTAACTTGGCCCACCTAGAAATGAAGAGAACAGGTTGGAAAGATCACCAACTCTGATACCATTGTAATATCCCCAACTATGCTAAGATAGGATATTAGTGATTTCGTCAAACAATTTGAATCACAAGTATTCTTTATGGCCTAATTTGATTCTACCAATGAACATTTTGTCAAACATGTTGCATGCAATTCAAATACTCATAATATGGAGAAAACACATGGGTATGCTAATGTGAATGGAACCCAAAGTACAATGTCTAATGGTTGCTAGGGAAACTGCAGTACAACATTGAAGACACACAATATCAAACCAAAATAAAACCCCACGTATCTACACCTCCAAACTGATACCAAACCATAAAATGAATATCAATGGAAACCCTGGATGGATTCCCCTCTCATTTAGCTAGGGTGAATATTGCACCATTGAAACCAAACCAACAGTGGAAGGGTTTTTACAAAACCCTAACAAAAACCTTGGCTCCAAGAGCACTCAAAAAATATCAATCCAAAACATAATGTCAAAGTGAAGCACTACCCCTCCATTTATCATTATTCCATGCCTTCTATAACTTTCCCCCTTTTTGACTAAATCAAATATGACCCTTATTCCCCTTTTACTTTCACTTTAAGATTAAAATTATGTTTAATAATGTTTAAGTAACTAATTAATCTAAAGTTACTTTATTTAAATAATGTCACTTTAAAACATAACATATCCTAACTAAGTGACATTAAATAACCCCTTTTGACACCCTTTTTCTTCACTACAAGCCACATAAGTTAAATTTGATGAAAATATATTGGCTTGCAAGCCTAATTTGACATTTGTTCCTTCTTCAAATTGTGAGCCATTTTTGGCGTTTCTGACATCCTCTGTTCCTACTCTAGTTTCTTTGTCTTTAGATGGTGACGGTGAGGGTAAAAATCCACCTCTGCCTACTCACCTTCCTCTAGATGAGTCCATTGAACATGAGCCTGCACCAACAACACCACTTCCTATATGGGTCCATTCAACATGAGAAGCAGTTGGTGAGCCTTTAGATAAGTGTTGGACATGTTCATAGTTCCAATGAGCCTCTTCTCTTTTGGCCCAAGTTTCAGAGACTCGTGATCCAACGACATTTACAGAAGCTTCATGTCATCCATATTGGGATACAATAATGAATGAAGAGTATCGTTCTGTAATGGAAAACAATACTTGATATCTTGTACCTATTTTGAAAGGAAGAAAACTTGTGAGATGTAAATGGGTCTACATAACTAAGTATGCATCATATGGAAGTGTTGAAAGACACAAGGCTCAATTTGTTTCCAAAGGATTCTCTCAAGTTGAGGGCATTAACTATATTGAAACCTTTTCCCCTGTATCCAAAATGAATTCCATTTGCCTTATTCTAGCCCTTGCAGCCTCACATAAATGGTAGGTCAATCAGATGGATGTCAAATATGCCTTCTTGCATGGGGATTTGCAAGAAGAAATATACACGGAACAACCTCTTGGTTGTGTCCATAATGAATCTAGCCTTGTTTGTCACTTTAAGAAATCTCTTTATGGTATCAAGCAAACTCCCTAAACTTGGTATGCCTTAATGGATAGATTTCTTATTGACATCGGCTTTTCTAGATGTCATTTTAATCCTAATATCTATACCAAGAAAGTGGGAATCCATCTCATAATCCTTCTTCTTTATGTTGATGACCTTATCCTCACTAGTATTGACCCTAAAATTTTAAACCATGTGAAAATCAGCCTTAAGAAGAAATTTGAAATGACCGACTTATGCTATTTGCACTATTTTCTTAGCCTCCAAGTTTTGCAAACCAAGGAAGGAATTTTTCTTTCCCAATCTAAGTATGCTTGTGACCTTCTTCGTTGCTTTCATATGGATTATTCTAAACTATCCCCTTCTCCCTTCCATTCTGGAGTCAAACTTGTTGCCACTTGTACTTCTCCCAAAGTTGATGCCACTTTGTACTGTCAGTTAGTTGGTAGCCTCTTATGCTTGACTCATACCCATATTGATATTTCCTTTGTTGTTGGTCTTGTTGCTTGGTATATGAAAACACCCCATGAAAGCCACTGGAAAGCAACTAAAATAATACTTCGGTATGTTCGAGGTACAATTCAATTTGGGATACATTATAGTTCAGGGGAGGCTCCTTTATTGGTTAGTTTTACTGATTTAGATTAGGTCGTTGACCCAGATGATCAAAATTATACCACGGGTTATGTTTTCAACCTTGGTTTAGGACCTGTCACTTGGTCCTGTAAGAAACAACAGACTATTTCTCTTTCCTCAACAAAAGCAGAGTACCAAGTAGTGGTTAATGCAAGTCAAAAATCCTTGTGGCTTCAACAAGTCCTTTTAGAGTTTGGATTCTAGCAACAACATCCAACAACCCTCTGGTGCAGCAATCAGAGTTCCATCAAGCTCATCAAAGATCTAGTTCAACATAAATGCAACAAACACACTGAGCGACACATGCACTTCATCAGAAATCTCCTTCATGGTCGAGTTATTGAAGTGCTCTTTTGCACTATAGAAGGTCAAGTTGCCGACATTTTCACAAAGTCTCTTACAAAAGTGAATCTTTCCAAACTTCGATGTATGTTAGGAGTTCGATAAGTTGTCCTTAAGGGGGGATAGGCTATAATTCCTCCTTCCTTCTCCTATTGTGCCGCCTTTGTAAATCCTTCAATCCTATCCCAAGGTGTTCTTAAAGGGGGATGTTAGGATATTTAGTCACTTAGGAGTTAGTTAAGATCAACTTGGTCTAATGTGTCATTAGGTAAAGTGTGTTTCTTTAGTATGCATTTATAGTTAGGTAATCCGACGGTCACGATATGTACCTGACATAGAGTGATCTAACGATTCATGTTCTCATCGATCTTAACAACTACACCAATCTCTGGCTTAACACCTGATTGGTCCATGATCTCTATTTAAAGAGCATGGAGGGTCATTTGCCGATGATCTTTTGTGAGAAACTCTCTTGTAAATATCTCCATAGTATTTTTCTTTTGCATTAATAAATTGCTCCAAGTGGCCACGTTGTCTAGGGCCGTGGATGTTTACCCATAGGGGTTTTACCATGCCAAAATATCAGTGTGTTTATCTTTGATCTATTTGTGTGAGTGGTTACTGAAGGTGCTCATCCTTTGTTGGAATACCTGTGTTGTCAAACACAAATTTGTCACATGCCATAGTCATTATTTTTGTGTTAGTTGTGCATCGTGTTGCATCAGAATAACATTATGCTGATATATTTATAAAATCTTCTTAGTATCCTTTTAACATCTTAATAATATATTCAATAAAAAAACTACTTACTATGAAATTGTTGTATTTTCACACAATTCTGACATCATTCTTTTAGGAAATTCCAATTGATCATTGACATGAGTGTAGTTGGTAGAACCTAATGTGAGGAATCATGGTAGCAATTAGGAAATCATACTTCCTCTTTATAACACATCTCTTCTCTTCAAATTTTGGGCTAATACACTACATTGAAGAAGAAAAACAACGACTATTTAAGTTGCTAATAAGTACCTAGTGTTGTGATATACTGTCTAGCTTAGATTGGTTCTAAATCATTATTCTTTATTAACTTATTTTATTTTGGTGGGATAGGTAATGTATTCACATCCAATCACAACCTTTTAGTTTCCCAAGGATTCATGTATACCAATAACACATTTTTTGATCCATTAATATCTTTACTCTTCCACTTCGTTGCTGGCTTAATCCATTAGTATTGTAATGTTCCACTTCTTTGCTAGTTTGATTTAGCATTTTCTATTGTCCAACCATGGGAAAAGGAAGGGATATATTGGGTGGTCTTTTAGATGAATTTCATTGCTTTCACATCCTATTAAAGCTTCCTCTAAGAAATGCAATTTTTTTTTATCTATCCTCTCTCAAATATGGTAGTTCCTTCGGACTTTACTCCCCCATATTGATTTATCCCATGGTTTATTTTATTTATTTTTATCTTTGATCAAGAAGAAAAATAAAGATTACACGTAGTTGATAACATCCTTTTCTTCCATTTTTATCTGAAACAGATTCAAACAAGCGAATGGTTGCAAGACTCATTACTTGCAAGATAATCCAACAATTAATGCAGGTTAGTAAACTATTAAAAAAATACAAATGTAAAAACAAATGAGACAAAAGAGAGAAAAAGACAGAGAGAGAAATAAATGGAAAAGAAAAATAATAATAGGAGAGAAGAGATTGGGGAATAAGAAATGAAAGGTCATGTATGCTGGCCTTCCCATTACCCCAACTCTCTCTATTTGTTCCGTCAATTTCACTCTCAAAGAGTCTTTTTTGGCCAAGGAGAGAAGGATGAATAGAGATCCATTAGCTGCATTGTAAATCATAGATTGCTGAAATAGATTGGGAAACCATTTGAAGTTGGTTTTCCCATTTGGCTTTCCAAGGTAAACAATGTGTCTTTATATGATGATATTTTCTGAATGAATATGTTAATTGTTGTGCTTGAGTTATTAGTGATTCATTTGGTTAAAATTCTATGTGTGAGTTATGCAAGAACTTCCTTACATTTAAATTGCAGCCTGTAATTTTATTAATGATATCGAGAGGAATTCCTCTAATTTTTCTTTCAAAATTTATGTTATTCATACATCCTCTATGAATGCAACAACCATGAATTTACCTCCATCCATTTCTCATTAAATTAGAGATCAATGGATACCATTACGAAGTTGTTTCATTTTCGTATGGAGTTGCTAAATTGATATTTTTAAATTTTTATGAATGTTGGGCGAATTTATCCTTGAATTTGGGTGTTTAGCTTGTCATTAGATAAATTCACATATTTTCTAGGTGTATTGGATTTTCCGCTAGACATAGGTTTCCCATGAGACGATATATACTTCCAACAAATTGTGTTGAGGTTGTACGTGTCCATACGCACCACTGGAGGGTTCACTCCTCTTCCTTTTTTGGATAAACATTGAGTTGGGACTTTTTCCAATACTTAATTGGTGAAATTAAATCACAAGTGGTTTCCCATCCATTTATTAAGGATAAATATGTCGTTAAATTTCAGTTGAATGTATATACAACATTGATTGTAATGATGTCTTAGAACAAAGACTGTTGTACTAATGCTAGAATGATCCATGTTATTTGTCAATGTATTGGCTTCTTAATGTTAGAGTATCCTACTTTAACTTCTATTGGATTGATCACTGGTGACCGCATTCATCCCATTGAAAGTGTTGGGACATTCCTCCCTTTATAAATGATCACTTTGATAATTAATCCTTTTATAATTGTTGGAGTATTATGAGAAACAAATTTGGGTAAAGCTATAGGGAGAGGTGTTGCATGTGCTAGTTGAGACATTATACACAATGCTTTAATAACCCATTTTTATGTGGGTTCAAACCCCATTCATCAAAACTCATTAGCAATCAATTTCGTCAATTGGCATGGTTTGTTTTAGCCTTATCAATAGGCAATTTGATCCATGAATCCAAATCATAATAGGATGAATGTTAATGCTCATTTTGATGTTTGTCTTTTCATGGAACATTAACATGGTGGTATTGTCACTAGATTGATGAAAATATAAGGGCTAGGATCATTGATAACAACATGCCTTGTTACAAAGATGTTCATTCAATATTAACGAGAATATGAGTGTCAGTTAAGAGTAGACATAAGACATAGTGCAACCCATACAATTGATAGTCAATCTAAATGAGTCATTTGGTATGCAAATCAATTGAATTCGAATTGAGAAACAATTATTTTATTGATTAGTAGATTGTAGAGTAGAGATGGTTTTATTGTAACATTGATAGGGTGTAATTTGTTCTCATAGCTGGAACTTGCCTTGGCCTTACAAAGAAAACAAGCAAAACCCATTCTTACATGTCGTTGGAGAACAAGGAGTAGGGAAGTTGCACTAATAATTTCATTGAACACAAAAGATAAATCTTAGAGACATGATTTCCATTACATTGTCTGCTAGTTGTTGTGTGTGAGTTACATTATACAACAGTGGGCCATTGGTTGGCATATCATAGGTCTAAAAACCATTAGATGAATATATATCTTTTTACAGGGTAGAGAAACAAAAATTATAATTTATTTCCACGAGGTATTCATGTTGGTGAAGTGAGTGGGCTATAAGTCCCTCATTTACAAATCAATTTTGATCAACTTGATTGCTTTATTCTTTCATTGGACTTGTTTTTAGATTATGAGTTCTATGAAAACATATTTGCAAATCGGTTAGGAAATATATTCATTCTAAATATTAAAAATTAGTAAAAAGAAATTGGTAGATGTAATTTATAAAAGTGAAGAAAAAATTAAGATGAAAATAAAGGTAGTCTAGCATATGTTTATGAATCTCTATTTTTAGTCGAATGCCTCCCATGTTTAGAGCTCAGGTACCTTAATTTTACAATTCTACCCACTCATTTCTATGGTTTTAAATACCTTATAACATTGTATTTATCTTTTATTCACACGAGTGATCAGACAATTGAACAATGAGTAGCAAAAACCCCTCTTCTTAAAACAATGATGGTCATCGATTGTAGAGGGATGAACAATTTGAATATCTTGGTAGTCAACCTCAATTATTTACAACCTTTTAGTTTCACCACTACTATACAAGGCTGTAGCAATTTGAAAATCTTCCCAATCAACTTATTTTCATATTTCAATGGGCTTGATAAGGCATACTCAATGACATATCTACTAAATTTGGAATTCATTTTTCTTGTGTTCACCTTGATTGTCTTCACTATCACTTCCCTTCTTATTATCATCCCCTCTTCCCTTTTTGTTTTCTCCACATCCTTTTTATCCTCACTACCACCACAATCATTCTTCTCCTCACTTCTTTCTTGCCCCTAACCTTTTTTCCCCTTGCTAATTATCTCCACCCTTATTATGTTGGATGATATCCATGTAATTCCTCCATAATATGCAAATATGAATCTAGTAAAGTATTGAGATAATAACATTCACCATTAAATATAGCATACAAAACAAAATAATGTAGTACAATACCTTTCAATACTACATTTGGGTTCAAAAGAGATGTTGTTTTTCGACATTGATGGGAAAAATGGTTTGTGACATCAAAGTTTTTGTAATTTTTTTTTTTCCATTTTTCCCCTTTATATACCTTAGAATTCCGATGCTAATTCATGTCATTGAAATTTTGATACTTTTTTGTTAGAATTCCAATGATAGCAACACTCACATGAGGCCCAAAAATAACCATGAATAAGTTATTGGCATAGTTACAATTTTTTTATTTATCAAATGGACATTGGAATTTTGGCATCGTCATAAAATCTATTTATTCCCCAAGAGATAAGGCGACAATTATGCAATACTTTCAACATCTGTAATATATTTTTTGTCATACTTTCTACAACTACAACAACATTTTTCTATCTACCTTCAACATTCATTTTTTTCTCTACAAAGTTTGAATTGTCTACATAATCAAAATTATTCCTGGTGGACAATTTGTAAACAAATTTTGAAGTCTAAATTTGTTGAATTCTTTGAATATATTCTTATTTTTTTCCTTGGAAAAAAGCGTAAATTTATTCATTTGAAGAGAAAAAATTACATTATGTAGGTGCTTCAAGCATAACTTATCCTTACGAGGATTCTTAGGCCATAAATCAGAGGGCCATGGAAAAACAGATATGTTCATGTATGACTGATAGATATATAAAAACAAATATAGAGATGTTGTCACTGGTCCAAAAAAACCGAGTCAAAGTATCAACTTCTCATATCAGCTCATATTATTTCTCAATATTAACAAAGTATAAAACATCTAAACCCGTATAAAGGAAATCTTCTTCATCAAAAGTTGTTGTTATAACAATTTTTGCCACACTCCATGCATCTTGCTTTGATGGTCTTCCATTTCCCTATGTAGATTCACATTACCCCATTTTGTTCACTCTAGAACTAAAAATACATATTTTTGTTCATATATGCGATCTACAGTTAGACAACTCGTGTATATACAGGTTGCTCCATTATAGTTCACGTACATCGGGTTTTGTGCTCAAAAATTAAAAATATGTTAGGTTCCCAAGCCATGTCACGAGATCCATGATCCTTGACCTTCCATATACTGGAAACAGTCCGACCCGACCTTTCAATTCCATTTGGAGGCTATAAATTGAGCCATATACAAGCCTTTGAAGACACACACCATTGAGAGCAAAGACACTCTGGAGAAATTTCACTTCATATTGAGTCTGCATCCCTTTTTCCTTGAAAATATGAACTCTTTGTGTTCAACCCCCAAGCTCTTTCTATCTTGAGATGGAGAACCTCATTGACTCCTACTACTTGTGAGATTGCCTTTGTGGAGGATTGAAGTGGTGAAGGCCCAGCTGGAGGGACTTATTTTCTCGGTTCCAATATGTGTCGTTACAGAAGTTTGTCACCTATGTACTTATGTTGATTACATTGATATAAATACTCTTTTATCATCCAATTATATGTCGCAGATATTTACATTACTTTACATGGGCATATTTATTATACATTTAAATGGATTATGCTAACTTTCTATGTAATTTATATAAGCTTGTATATCTTGATTGTTGAGGACAAGTTGCAGGCATCAAGTTTTTGATCGTGAGCTCAGCCAAGGTCTTCTTCGAACGTCTGGACGAGGTATGCACTTAGCCTTATCTATTTAGCATTTCCATTTATCTAGAATACTTGAGTTTAGAGTTTATTTCTGAGTGTCGTTCTGTCTGTTGTGGTTTACCCCTTGCCATAGATATTTTCCTCGTAATAGAATTGACAACTCCACTGGGGAAGATCTCCCTTTTGGGGTATTGGATGATTTTTCTACTTCATTGCTCTTTGTTTTCCTGATTTTTGTGTCGCCTGTTGCTTAACAACCTTTATTTTGTTTTCATATGAGTTTCTTGGCCTGAACCTTTCCTTGGCAATGTCTTCTTTGGCATGTGTGAGTTTTCCCTTGACGACCACGTACATACGTGAGATGTCAGTTCTTAGGGCATGTACATATGCTTATGTTCCCTCAACAATCGCGTGCACTATTTTTTGAGTCTGTTTGGCTGAGTTTGGGGTTTGCCGGGTGAGTTTTGTTAGTTGCTCAGACTTCTTGGGTCCCTCTCTTGACTATTGAGTGCCTACAGAGTGATATGAAGCTGCTTTATTGGTAAATCTGTTGGGAGAACTCATTTCTTGTCCTTGCATTCTGGTCTGGGTAGTCACTTCTTAGTGTCCTGCTTGGTTGGTCTCTTTGTTCTTGCATCATGGTTTGCTTGAGAGGTTGTTTATTCAGTCCTTGCATTTTCATTTCATTATATTGAAAAGACAATTAATATTTTTCTTTTTGCATTTTATTCAGAGCATTTGCAATTTTGGCTACATTACATTAGTTTTGACATGTTAGGAAAGATCGCACTTCATTGAAATGGTAGAGATTACATTCTAAGAACAACATTTAGAAGCATACCATACCTTTGAAAATCAAGACTAGTACTTAGCAGTGTTTTTATATTTACTTATTTTTATATATGTTGAGTCGTCATACCATCAGTTTCACAATCATGCCTCTTGAGTAACCAAAATCCATTAAAATTAATGCTGAATAATTAAAATTTATTAGAAACAATTTTTTATGAACATAAATATACATATACCATAGATATTCATAACATAATAATTAATAAATAATAATTATTAATAATGAAAGGTCATGTCTCAAAGGACATGACTATTGGTAAAGG
>JASDQU010713941.1:0-27147 GCA_032191745.1 Picea mariana | reverse complement strand
CCCCCCTTCCATAGCCTTACCTTTCCACTCCGCGGATCCCACCACCCCCAACCCGATTCCTATCCACTCCCGACCTTGGAAGAAAGCCAAAAACGTTGAACAAGTCAATGCATTGAGTCTGCAGCCGACCGACCTTGGAAGAAAAAAAAATATAAATTTTTTCAGAAGTTATTCTTTAGAAGTCGCACATTTTCCAAGTATCAATGATCTGGGTTATCGTAGATTCGAATTATTCCAAAAGGTCCATCACAGATCGAACTCTGCTAAAGCCACTGTGAAAAGCAATACGTGACCCTTAACACGGGTCGCGACCTCTAATTAATTATTAGGGGATTAAAACTGTTTAACATATCGTAAGAAGACTACTACACAAAAACGATTAATAAATGTCAAGTAAAAAAAAAATCCATATTATAATACTCTTATTATTATAAGTTGAAGTCGTGTGGGAGATAGGCGTCAATTTAGAAAGGATATATAACCTTTCAAAATCTTTAAAATAATTCCTTTATTCCAAAAATCAAAACAAAAGGGATATTAAAATATTATTGAAAATATCATTGAAGGTAATATACAATATTAAAAAAATAAAAAAGTCAATATCCTAAAAAACGTGGGGACAAGAAATTATTAAAAGTGAAACATTCTATCGGATTATTAAAGGTGCATTTATAAAAAGAAAAGGGTACTTTTAAGGGTTAAAAAAACAAATCACAAAGTTAATTCAAGTATTTAAATGAAAAGGTATTTAATAAAGATAATATTAAATCTTTTTAAATATAAAAGTGATATTACATAATTTACATAAGGTACTTTACTATAAGTACACAATTACAAGGTATTCAAAGGTTATTTTTATAAAGTTATAAAAATTATCAAAGGCAAGGCTTACAATAAGCTAATTAAATAATTTAATAAGAGAATTATAAGGTTGTGAAGCATTTGAAAATATAATGAAAAAAAAAAAGGATTGAAGAAACATTTAAAAAATAATTTATTATGGAAAAATATCAAGATAATTCAGAAATACAATCACGAATATTGAAAGGAGAACTAGGACATTATAAAGCGAGCAATAAAAGACTACAGTTTGAAATTGAGAAGGAAAACTATTTTAATGGGTTAACGTAGAAAGATAATCGCTACTTCAAAGAGCGTATTCGTGAACTCATTGCACAAAATGAAGAACTAAAGACCGAAAGACAAAAAATGGACCAAGACTTACTAGAACGAGATGAAGAAATATCTTGCTTAAAAAATCATAGTGAAAAACTTCTTACTCAAATTAAAAAGTCAAGGGATACAAAACAACGTGTCTAGGAGTTGGAGCAAGAGAATCAAGATCTCGGGAAGAAATTATCAGGAAAGGATGAAGAAGCTTCTCGTTTGAAAAATCTTAATCAAAATTTGCTTAAAGAAATTAAAAAGATGAAAGATGAAAAGCCCGAGAATCGAAATATTATAAATAAAGTCAGCAAATCAGAAGATAAAGAAGAACTTTCACGCCTAAGGGTTCATAATCAAGATTTATTAACACAAATTAAAAAGTTGAAGCATGATAAGAAGACTTTACCAGAAAAGCTAGATCACAAAACATCATTAGTCGATAAAGAAACAATGACAGACCCAATCAACATTACAACTCAAAAGGAGGAAAATATAGCTGATGTAAAGAAGTTTTCAAATGTCGAGGTACAAACAAGCCAGAGATATCAAGAAGACTCAATTCCAAAATTTAATCAACAAAATGCTATAAGTATACGAAGTAAGGATCAAGTTGCTAGGATGCCTTATCAACATCCTAATCACAAAAATCGATACTTTAGCCAATCCTTGTATCAACAGAAACAAATGACCAGTATGTCGAATAATATTACTTCAGCTACAAGTGATGCTCAAAATAGAAGTTATCATGGGAGTCGAAATACATCAAGTTCTTTCCAAGAACCCTATAAACTCCCCATGCAGAAGATCGAATTGGGATGGGCAGACTCCTTTACAATGCGATAGTTCTGCTCAACACTTAAAAGATCCTATCGTCTTAGGTCCTCAAGGATTACTAACTCGATAATGAAGAATCATGCGACAATAATTACAAGCTAGCGCAAGAGATAAATTCTTCCATAAAGTATGCTTTGAGGACAAAGCATTTTTAAGGGGAAGGCAATGTTATGAACATAAATATACATATACCATAGATATTCATAACATACTAATTGATAAATAACAATTATTAATAATGAAAGGTCATGTCTCAAAGGACATGACTATTGGTAAAGGGCACCCCTGCATGGGTATATAAGCAGGCCCTCATTCTCAATTGTAATCATCTTATCTTATCTTATCTATTCATATTTTATACATTATTCCTACATGGATTACTTTGTTATATTCCAAGTATTTTGGATAATTCTTGTGTGAGTGAACTTTGTTCATCTCACAATTTTATTTTTCAGGGTACACAAACAAGTGTAGCACCTAGGGCCTTGGAATATGATTTTGTGAGTAAACTTCTCCAAGGCTATAAAACTCAACGTATGTGTTTGATCAGGGAGTGGTGAAACCCATTATGTAATCAGTGACATTAGGAGGCTCCACTCACACCGGAGTTAAGCACGAGGTCATGTGAAGTTGGTTGCAGAGATATCCTTCTAATACCTTCCTAACATTAGAGATATTTCTAGGGTTCTATTCATATCTAGGGGTCTTGCTAGTGCCTTTACCTCCTTGAGATGCAATGCTTTCGATATTTTGGGCTTTGCTACCTTTCCCACATGGTGGATCAGACCTGTGATTGCTTGCCTGCACATTGGTTATATCATGGTGACTCTAGTTTTTTTACATAGGTAGCCACATAGGTTGCTTGCATGGGTTATTCTGCAGGTACCCTGAGTTAGATAGGGATCAAACATCACACAAACTTTATGGAGAACTTTCTCTCTAGAGGAATCTGATTGACTATGCTGTGAATCCTACGAGGTTCCTTATAACTGGTTATGTTACCTCCACTCTATTGTTCAGGAGTCTCATCTCCTCTTGGGAGAGGCATACCTTCTTTAGTTTGAGAGGTCCCTTCAACCATCATATCTTGTTTCTGTGCATTGGACTTTAGCTTTATTTAGGAGTGTGCTCTTTATTTATTAGTTGGCCTTAGGATTTTGCTTTGTGTCCCAAGTTTTGAGTCATCGTGGAGTGAGACTAGCCTCCTCGCCAGTCTCATCGTCTCTTGAATTGATTACCACCGTTTGGTTTGTTACCAAAGCCGCCTCCTAAAAAGCGTAGAGTTAATAAACATGCTACATACATCTCCATTGCTTAGGCTCACGATCATCCTATTCTAAGTACTTTTTTGACTCTAACCTCCATTATGGCTGGTCGAACCCCTGTGAATCCATCAGTTAGCACTACCCATTTCATGAGCTCAGCTTAGTCCACGTGGACATATCCTTTTATATTTTCAAATGGTATGACTTCATCATTGTCGATATTCGTTCCCCCTGGTACCTTTTTCATGGGTAAGCATTGTTATAGTACTCAATCGATGCCTCTGGCCTCTAATCCTTTCTCTTTTGGTATGCCAAATATGACTTTGTACATGTCGTCCTCCTTTTCGACATCCAACATCGACGCTAGTTTTGGGCCGGGGGCACGTCGCCTTCTTTTAATCCTTTTCCAATGGGTGGGGGACATGTCCCTTAGTCATTTCCTACGATGGGTGGTTGGAATACTCCTTCCTTCGGACCCAATCCTAGCTATAATTCTCAAGGGTAGAATGCACATATGAGTGATGTTTATACTTCATATATCCCGATCATCTATCTGTCGTCTATAATGCCTTTTTTAGTGAATGCTTCTTTTATGGAAAATCCTCCTCCAACCTCTGATATTACATCAGGGTGGAACCCATTTTCTAATCTAGGCACCCCCTCGCACAAAGTTCCTTTGTTAGGGGGAAATGGATATCCTCACATGGATAATCCATATCATATCACTTTCTCCTTGTGAGCGTTCCCATCTGGGATTATACCTTCACAACCTTTCACATCACCAACCTATGATAGTCATGTTGGGGATTTGTCAACAACCTCTGCGAGTCATGTTGAAGACTAGCAACTAGCCGCTGCAAGTCATGATGGGGGCACAACCCTAGTCACTTCTAGTCACATTGGAAAAACATCACCAACCTCTACAAGTCATGTTGAAGATCAACTACTAGCCTCTGTAAGTCATGCTAGGAGCATGTCACTGGCCATTACAAGTCATGTTGGGGGCATTAATATGATTGAGAAGCCTAGACATATAGGATGTAAGCCCAAGTTCATTTGTAGACTTTGCGAAGGAGGTCAACTAACTCGTTTATGCCCTTCTACTACCATGGTATGAGAAGCACAGTCCTTGTATGATGGCCCTTCGGGTTCTGAGTCGTCTTTGGTTTCCCAACAATCTAACCCTTCTTTGATTGATGCAGCGGTTGCACCGATGTAATATTCGGCTAGTCCCACTCCTATTTTGGGGGTAATGCATCTTTTGACCATGTTTTCTCATAGCCTATTCAACCAATGGTTGAAGAAGTGGTCATGCCGATGCAATTTTCGGTTGATCCCACTCTTCTCATGGAGAGTGACAAGTCTAAGGAAGTGACATTGCCGATGCAATATTTAGCCAATCCCACTCTTCTTTTTGGGGGTGATGCATTTTTTGACCATGTCCTTATCATTTCCAGTTTGGTACCTTCTGAACAAGGGAGCTTTCCACTCTCTCCGAGTACGCTCCCTCCAAGTCCTAGGATTGGAACGATCTTGTAGAGCCTCACCTTCCTTCTTCTGCACCCTTCAAGATAATGGGTGTTAACCAATGTATTGTAAATGAAGGATCCTTTGCAAGTATTCTATTCTCCTTGGCTTGGCAAGCTTTGGGTTCTCCCAAGCTTGTGTTATATACTAGTAAGTTGTTGGCTTTCGACATAAGACCTGCACAGAAGCTGTGGCCTCCCCCTATGGGCCCGAGTAATCTAGCATTTCCTCTTGAGTATCATCTTTTGTTTGTGAGACCTCGATCTGTGGTATTTGTGAGCTGTCGAGCCCTGATTGCATGGATTTTGAGTTTCCTTCAGATGAGGCTATCCTTGATCCAAAAAGATCTTTTAATGACTATGGTTGAGTTTTAAAACATAAGTTAACTAACCATTTAGGAATTTAATGAAAGAGGAAGAATTAATGATGAAACATGGAAGCCATATAAAATATACAGATTTGGAAATAAGCACAAGAATCAACAAACCATAACAACAAAAGTTGATAATGGAGTTCGGCAATATCGCCTACGTCTCCGGGCCTTTGTCTTGGTGGGTGAGGATTTATTATTTCTCTTCAAAGATTCAAAAGTACATCATAAAAGTGACAAAAGGATTACAAATTGATCTGGCTGTGTTCTTCTAGATCTCAACAACCCATAAAAACTGACGACATTGAAAACGGATGAACGAAGCTCCAGAAATGGCCCGCAAAGTTGCTCTCCTCAATGGCTTCCCTACATAAAAATGGCTTTGGATTTTCAATTCTTCAACATTTATCCTCCTCTGAACCTCCTTCCCAAGGCTACCAATAACCTTTGTTTTATATAGGCTTGAAGTTGGCAATGAAATCCCAACTACCCTCCAAGATTTGGCCTAAAAAAGATCTCCAGATCCTCCAAAAATGGTCAAAATCTCCCAAAACAGACTAAAAATCAATAAAAATCTTTTTTATATGGTTTAAAACCCATAATTTGGGCATAAATCGGGCACAACCCCCTTCACGCGGGCCCTCGGTCACATGCATTCCCTCTAAGTGTCCATGGACTGGTGCTGTCCCTCTGCACCCCTTAACCGTTGGCCCCTGGTCACGTGGCTTGGCCATATGGCCACCACCTATACCTCCACGCACTCACATCGTTAGCTTGGTGCCTGGTCTTGCCCCCTGGTCACGCATGTTGGTCAGCAGGTTAGCTTGGCTGACTGGGCGCTATCCCCATAAATCCGCGCTATAAGTTGGAGGTCCGAGTCATAGGTCATGTGGTAATGTTCATATGGTAGCGCCGGGGGCTAACCGCCAAGTAAATACCCGTGTGCCAACAATTAAGGGCAAGGTCACAAGGAAATGGTCGTATGGTGTTGCGTCGGGGGCTGGGGCTAGGCTCCAACCCTTTTGTCTTCCACCATTGCACATATTTCAATTCAAATATAACTTTGCGACTATGGTTAACAAGAACCACCATGGGCGGGCTGGTAACCCGACCCTGCCAAATCATTCCACCCGGACTGGAGGTCACGGGTTCGATTCTCATGGAGTCCATACATTTTTTCCCACTTTAAACCAATGAAGGGGTTCCACGTGGCAGCCCACGACTAGACCACGTGGCAGCCCATGACTAGGCCACGTGGCACCATAAAAATTGCCCACAACAATGACACATGTCCAAATGTGATTCGACCATGTCTGCCACACCTACCTAGTCAACGCATCTGCCATGTCAACCTTCCAGTCTAGTCAACTGCCACATTTCGTATGGTTGTACGAACCTTGCCACGTCATCTTGTACATATGTGCCACGTGTCACAAAATGACTAGTCCACTTGTCAGCCATCAAATGCCCAGTCACCACGACAATGCACCACTTCCACATCACCTGTATGACCATATGGAATGTATGGTTAGCTGCCACATCATCACTGTATGGACTGTACGGACTGTACAATTAGCCTTATCAAAATTTTCCCTGTTTGGCAAAACGAGCAGATCGCGATATCTTTCACATACGGTGTCTGTTTGCGCCCGTTCAAGTTGCGTTGGGTTTTTAATGACGAGGCCTACGCACACATCCATTTTGAAGTGATTCCGAGAACTTTTATTTTTAGGCCTTCCTGGACCCATTTTGGTTCTTGGATCCATTTTGGATCAATCCTTGAAGCTATGATTTTGGATTTTCGACCTCCTCCTAAATTAGAAACTTTACAAGTTGATTACCAAAAAATTCGTTGGCATGAGCCTAGCAATGCACCCTACCTGGGGAACTACTATGCATAAGCCGCAAGGTTGTGCCGTCCTTTGTACATATTGTACTTTTCGAGTCTTAGTTAATCTCTTTTCAAGACTCCTTAAACATGAAAAGATTGTCAAGTGAACTTGTCTCTTTCACACTCGTTAAATGGCTTTGAAAGGACGTCTATTTTAGTATAATTTAAACCCTTTTTTAGACCAAGTAGACTACTTACGAAAAAGGAATACTCTGATCACCATTGGAAAGAAGAGTTCTCCTGGGTATTATTTTATTCTTTTTCAGGCCTAGGGGGACTAAATCTACGAAAAATGACATTTTTGAGTTAAGTTGTAACTGCATCCCATTACCTTGCTTGCATTGTTGAGCCTAATGTCGGCTCTTGCTTTCTTGTTATAAGCCTCTTACCCCAACAATTCTCAATGTTAGCCAAGCAGTGCCTTCTATATATCCTTTGCAGCTTGAAAACCCTTTACCTGTAGAGGAAACATCCCCCTGAGTGTCCATGTCCCGCATGCACTTCCCTTCATTAAGCATATGTCTGTTTCACTGCTTGGAACTAGTTGCTTACTCATTGTTGGGCCTTGGAATTGTCATCATTTTATATCTTCTTTCGCCTAATTTTTATCCCTTATTGCTCACCCATAACCTGTGTTAATGCTTCTTAATCCATTTTCATACTTATATGCAGTATTTAGATCCAAGGTATTTTCCATTTGCATTTATTTAGTATTTGACATGAATTATGGTTAAACATTAGAGAAATATCATATTTTTATTTATCTTGGAGTTTATCTACAAATACTATGTGTTAGACAGGTTGTTATGAAAGATGTGCTATTGAAGTATTTCAGTTCCCTTTGTTGCAACTCAGTTGTTGCAATTTCCATGCTATTGCTACAACTCCTTATAGCAGTTGTTGCAACTTGGAACATTGCTACAACTCTGAGTACTCTTTCTGCAACTCTGAATAGTGCCGCAAATCCCATGCTGCAACTCCTTATAACAGTTGTTGCAACTCTTGAACATTGATGCAACTTTGAGTACTCTTTTTGCAACTTTGAATAGTGCCGCAACTCCTGTGCTGCAACTCTAAGCATTGTTGCTGCAACTTTGAACAGTGCCACAACTCCCATGTTGCAACTCCTTATAGCATTTGTTGCAACTCCAAGCACTATTGTTGCAACTCTCAGTACTCTTGCTGCAACTCTGAATATTATCGCAACTCCCGTGCTGCAACTCTGAGCACTGTTGCTACAACTATGAACAATGTCGCAACTCTGGAACATTTCTACAACTCTGAGCACTGTTGCTTCAACTTTGAATAGTACCATAACTCTCGTGCTGCAACTCTGAACAGTGCCGCAACTCCCGTGTTGCAACTCTGAACAGTGCCGCAACTCCCTTGCTGCAAATCCTGGTTGTTGTTACTCCGGTTTGTTGCTACTCCTACGTCATCACTGGCGTTACTCCTATAACTAAAAATATATGAAGTGGGTCCTTGAAATTTTTCATAAGAGGTATTATTAATTCAATATAAGTCTGTCCTCAAAATATCTCAAAAACCCATATCATTCTTTTTGATAAATCATCATTTTACTATTTGCTACTGCTCGTTGCTACTCGCAATCACTGCTACTCCATGGGACAATTTTAGAAATCTAGGAAAATCTATCTTCAACCACTGAAATCTACCATGGATTTGAGTCAACAACAACCATCTTAAGATGATGAAAGAATCTTGGAACCATTAATGATATTAGATTGATTATTTTTGGATTATTAGAAAAGATCTTGTAATAATTTATAAGTTGATTTTTAGTTTTTATTTATTAGAAAATTGTTGTAACCACAAAAGAAAATTGCGGATCTACATTTATTGTTTGTTATTTTAATTTTAGACAAACTCATGTATAAAAGAGAGTGTCTCCTTCATTTTGAGGAGGACTCTTAGAGCATTGTCCAAATAATGATGGAGTAATTCATTATTAATTTATTTCTTCTCATTTCATAATTTCCGTAGCATGTAATTTAGTTTGTTTTGATTTATTCCTCTTTCTTTCTCATTGTTATTATGGTTGATTTTATTCATGTTGTTAATTAGTTTATTTAATTTATTGTCCTACGTGAGTGTGGACTTATTTTAAATGATATAATTTATTTAATTAGATGTAATTGTTGACAGTGTTGTGTAGCGTAGATAGTTCTATTATTTTTCATAGTGTGTTTAATTAGTACATTTCAATTAATTCATTTATGGTGTAGATTAGTGGAAACACTTTATCTTTTAGTTCCATTTATATATTCAAGTGTGTGGACCTTTCCTTTTTAACAATTTACCTTATGTCAAGTAGATTAAATTTACTTTCTGTCAATTAGATTAGGTTTCAATTCTGCAAGGGTGGTGTAGAATTCGATCTCCTTGTGTGTTGTGTGTTTTTGTCTATCCTCGGAGGTGATGAAGCAGGAGACTGACGTGATCCACCATACCAATCCACGCAGGTGATTGAAATCATGGAATTGAGTAGCCCACCACTTCTTGAGTGAATTACTTTAATTTCAGTGTGTTTTCAAATTAAGCAACCGTGGTTTACTTAATTTCTACAAGCGTGTTTTTCATTTCAGTAAGTGTGGTTTATTTAATTTCTGTAAGAGTGGTTTGATTTACATTACTGCAATGCATGTTAGATGACCAATGTTAGAATGGAAATTGTAGCCTGCATATACTTTTCATCGTAATTTTTAAATAAACAAACACACCCTGGATTGATAATTAATGGATTGGAATTTGATTGTTTTCATAAACAATTAATTTGCCCAACATTTTGGGGTCATTGCCGGGGAAGTTATGGAAGGCATGAAAGTACATCTAGCATTGGTTTTATCTGCATTTAATTTAGAGAATGTATGTTGTTTGCATGAGTAGAAAATAAAACTTTCCTTTTGTGGTGCAGTAAGAGCCACCCATTGTACTAATCTATCTTTTGCAGAAAGTTTGGAATGAAGAAGCAACATTGCTGAATGAGGATCTCACTGGAACTAGAAGTCAATGGAATATCGAAGCCTTCGTTATAGAGGTACGTGGTCATTTTTTTTTTAATATTTATGACATCTTGGGTTGTTGAAGATTTTTATTTTTCCTCCCCTCCATTGCCTATTGCTCCCCTTTTCTCTTTTCAACCTCTCTCTACTCTTTTCATTATTTTTTTCCTCTTATTTATTAAAACCATCCTCCTTTTTCATTTCTGACTCCTTCACAACCCTTGATTCTTCACCATTTATTGCCTCTACCCACACTTAGTTCCTTTGATCTTATGAATATTGTTGAATGATTTGATGACAATTTGAATTTTTCAGAGCTCTCATCATAGAAAAAAAATATCCCAATTTCATAAGAATATGGAGTTTATTTCATGGATAATGAGACACTCTGTGGAATTTTTTTTTCCATGGTGGTTATGCCAGACTTTCATTATCTTATATTTTCAATAATGGGACACTCCATGGCCTATTTTGAGTTCCCATGATGGCTATGTCAGGATCCCATTGCCACTTGTTTGGATTCCACGATTAATTCATCTTTTACTTTCGATTTTGGGTATATTATTTATATTCATTGCATAGGACATAATGCACAATCTTGGATCAGGGTGATTGCAATTTTTCATGTAGAAGTGTCTTACATAAGAAAATACATGTATACGAAAACTTACACATACCCAGATCATCATTTGGGAGAAATGTTTTTTTTTCTTTGGACACTTATGAGCTTTTGGCTTGATAAAATCATTGAAAACACAGTCAGGACAATCCGATTTTGGGAGGTCATACGAGATCATTTTTGAAACCTGTTTCTATCCAAAGTATCCCTTGGAATATACTTTCTAATTCATTTTGAATTTTTCAAATTGGATTTCAAACGAAGAATCTATGGCTAAAACAATGACTGAACATAGAGTAGGCAACTCCAAAACATAGTCAGGACAGTCATAATTTGAGGTACTAAAATTGGGAATTTTTGAAACCTATTTCTATGGGACATAGCCCTCAGAGTATAGTTTCTAACCCAATTGGAATCATTCAATTTAGATCTCATATGAAAAAGTTACGACCAAATTACTGACTGTTGGTCATAAAATCTACATCATGGCAAATCTGCATCTTGACTGTTCATACATATATATAGTACATCAAATCACAACGTATTAAAAACCTTTTTACAAGGAATAAATCCCTTCAAGTCTAGTTTAATACTCAATTTGGATTCTTTATGAAAAATTCATTCACAAATTAGTGATTGCCTATCCTAAATCAGCATAACAAGTACTCCATCTCTTAGGTCTGTTCATCAGAGGTTTTGATAAAACAAATCAAATTCATATTAAAACCTATTTCTATTGGATATTAAAAAATGAATCCAATTTAACCTCCAAGTGGAATCATGTCAATGCTACCTTTAACGAAAAAGTTATGATCAAAATAATGATTGCTGGACTATGGGGGAATTTAAAAACACCTCTGTCATGCAAGTTGTTCCTTAGAAATTTTGGCATATCATTTAGGGGAATTTTAAAAACTTGTTTCTAATGGGGATATTCTATGAATATACTTTCATATGGATTTGGAATCACTAAAATCATGAGAAATGAAAAAGTTATTAATGAAATGTTGCCGAACAGTTTAGGTGGCCACCACTCTCCTCAACAGGTAAAAAAAATGAATTTTGTTTTGGTATCTTTCCTTGGATTTGTTTTATTAGCACTATTTGTCATTTTTTTTGTATGTATTGGATGAAGAGAGACTGCACACCTCTCTCCTTCCATGATCTCACTTTTTATTGTAGGTAAGTGCGATTTTTTTTGCAGATCTCGGGAAGATCAAGGGAGTCAATTCACAAGCAAGTGATTCTTGAGGCCAGATTTTTGTGAATAAGGGTATATAATCTATTAAGAAATGAGGGGTTATTTGTATAACATAAGGATGTTACTACTTAATGCTACTACTCCATCTGCAACCTTACTTTCATCTACCCATTTCCATTTTCCCCTTGGCTGCAACTACATTTGCAGCCATGTTTCCACATTTCCTGTAACTGCTACTCCATTTGAAACCCTCTTTCATTTTCCCATTTCCATTTTCCCCTTGGATGAAACTCCATTTGAAACCCTCTTTCATTTTCCCATTTCCATTTTCCCCTTGGATGAAACTCCATTTGAAACCCTGTTTCCACATTTCCCTTAGCTTCTTCTCCATTTTCAACCCTCTTTCATTTGCCCATCTCCATTTTTCCCTTGGTTGCAACTGCGTTTACAACCATGTTTCCACATTTCCCTCAATGATGCTACTCCATTTGAAACCCTCTTTCATTTTCCGATCTCCATTTTCCCCTTGGCTGCAACTCCATTTGCAACCATGTTTCCACATTTCCCTTAAACTACTACTCCATTTGGAGCCCTGCTTTCATCTACTTATTTCCATTTTCCCCTTTGTTGCAACTTCATTTGCAGCCTCGTGTTCATTTTTTGCCACTCCTATTTCACATTCCCTTTCCATTTTTCCAATCTTCCATTTCATTTTCTCTTTCCATTTTCACATAGAAGATACAACACCAGGCCATTGCTATCATTCCTATCAGTCACATTGTTTCTATTCATATGGATCAAGAACAAGTTAAGGGACAAATTGATTTGAAGATGAATTGAAGACCAAAGTGAAGACCAAAGTTCCAGAAGTCAAGTGTCATTGTCACATTCCCTATTGCTACATCATCTATGTCATGGCTATTGAATAATCCTTCTAGAATACCTAAGGTTCATCATGCCCATTCACTATCATCATGGTATGCCTATGCATTTACTTCCTCTTAGCTCAATAATGCAAGCATGTTGAAGTTCATAGAATCTCATTTTCTTGTGTGGTTGTCTTTGAAATCCAATAAACTTTACCAGAATATCATTCATATAGCCACTACAATCAAAACTTCATCCCCCACCACTCCATCACTTCCATGACTTTTTGCTTGACCATCTCGAACCCATGAAATAAAATGACTAAGATTGCTTACAATGTTGAGTTACCCTATCATCCTTTTCCTTCCCTTCATAAAATTGATGGTGAAAACCTGTCTCAGGCGCCATCAAAATGTGGAATGTTTGAAAACCATCTTGTTGGTGGGCATCCCTTAGGAATAATAAAATTTTGACTGTGAAAACCCTCTACGCATAGTTAGACAAACCTTGTTTGAAAACCAGCTTACTGGCGGGCAAGGTTTGCAAATAAAGTAAGAAATAACTCCATCAAAGTTGCTCTCTGAATAAAGGATTGCAGGTTGTTCTTTGAATAAAATTTCTGAGATTCTTTGCTACATTAGAGATCAGTATCATATCTCCTCATGCTACAAGTTCCAAGCTCCACACTTCTCTTCTTGCAAAGTTCTTATATCAATGTCGACCATATCATATCTCTTACTTCTCAGAACACTGCTACAGATAGTATGGACTTCATAGGTAGGTGTAGGTATGCTTGTTTCTCTTTTATTTAATTATGATTCATTGAATGCTATATATGTGTATTTGGAAAATTACCTATGCCTACTCTATTGTTTTCCCCTACCATACTTTATTTCCATTGTCAAAATCTTTCAGTTTGGGGGGGTGGGGGTGGGGACATTGTCTATTGCCTTACCTTTCATCACTATCCCATCACCAATCTTGTTCCATGTGACTCATGACATTGTCCTACTCATGGACTCATTGCCCACAACCTTGTTGAAGAGAATGGTGCTACATGAGCCCGATTGTTGCTACACAAGAACCAACAATAGGAAGTCTTGCTACTGTCACACAAGAACCATCAGTAAGAAGAAAGAAAAGTCATTGTTGTTTCTCCATAAGAAAAACCAACCACCCAAGAAGTAGCTGATACACATGCACATGCCAAGATATTGCACATTCGACACTCCTACTCTAACTCATCAATTGGTTGCATGAGGACATGCAAAGGTGCAGGTGTGGGGGAGATAATTGACGACCAAAAACAAGAATTTTGTGGTAATCTCATGCTTTTATTCATTCAATTTTTTTTTAAAAAGTGCAGATCTCCTGGGTATAATTTTATACTTTTTCAGGCCTAGGGGACTAAATCTACGGAAAAGGAAATTTTTGAGTTAAGTTGTAATTGCATCCCATTACCCCGCTTACATTGTTGAGCTTAATGTCGGCTCCTTCTTTCTCATTATAAGCCTCTTACCCCATAAATTCTCAGGGTTAGACAAGCAGTGCCTTCTATTTATCCTTTGCAACTTGAAAACCCTTTACCCGTAGAGGAAACATCCCCCTGAGTGCCATGTCCCACATGCACTTCCCTGCATTGAGCATAGGTATGTTTCGATGCTTGGAACTAGTTGCTTACTCTCAACACTCGTTTCCTCTCTTGTATCATATCATTTCTTTGCCTATGAAAAAAAAAAAGACGGGTGGGAAGATAATATTATCTCCTATTGACATTAGTCGTGTCACCTTTGAACATAGCATAAATGCTTGAGTCCATTTCATCCAAGGTTTGTGTTTAGCATGACCTTATGAATATGACCTTGTTACTTGGAGTATACTGCTCCAAATAGTTACTCTTCCAGTCCCTATGGAGAGTTTGTTGATGCCTCATGCATCAAATTATTTTGTCAATGATCATTGTTAAGCCTATGTTGCTTGAGTTATTCCTCTGTCTCATTCTCTTTCTCAAAGGAAGTCTAAGATTGTGTAAGCCATTCCTAATAACTCCTTGACTTTGCATGTCGACCATCCCCTTACAAGTGAAATTCAAAATCACATGAAGTTGTTGTCCTACCTTGCACCCTGGGCCTACTTTATTCATTGGTAGGTGACCTTGAACCCAATAGATCAAATCTCTCCATTGGTCACTGACTAGGGGGTTTCCCTTGTGTTCAACAACAATAAATCTATTCACACATTGGGATTCGTTAAGTGTCTTGGATTCCATTAGACCCTATTGGTGGTTTCCTCACCTTTGTTAGAAGTTTTCATTATTGGCTACTAGTTAGAGGGTCTCTTTGATGTACTACTTGCATCTGGTTCTCGTGAAAGACACACATGGTCATTGGTTTGTGAACATCCTATTCATTCAATCACTTCCTAATCATCAATGTATTGCTTTGCACCTCGCATTGGATGATGAGATATGCCTTAATGCTCTCCTTTCAGCGGGTCTCCTTCCATCGACTTCAACTCATCTATTCTGGAATCAATATCTAAAGTTATATGAGTACCTAGAGGCTTGTAGTCATTAATGGAAGGTTGTCCCACCATCGACAGTTGGGAATACATTAATGTCTCCTGATCTATCTATTCTTTAGGTGTTCGACCTCAACACCCTTATTCACACTTGTGGAATGTACTCAGTTCCTTGACACCTACTTTGATTATTGGTGGGTTGTCTCGTGTTTGTTAATGATATACCTCAATTTTCGGTAATCAAATGAAGTCTCATTGTGTTCGACTTCAACTCCTTGATTCACATGATGTAGACTTAAACCTTCAGAGGATAGTGTAGAAGATTTCCAATTCACAGTAGCAGGATCTCATATTTTCTGCTATCTTTCATCGGACCGGTACCTATATGACATCAATGATCATGGAAGATTAGATTGTACTCCATTGTATATATATATCTTCAGTTTATTTTGAGACTGGACTCCATAGTGTCTTGTTCATGACTATGACACCCTATGGCATGTGTCCACTTTGTATTTCCTATTCATGGTCATGAAAAACTATTTGATATATATCCACATGGATCTGTAGTGTAATTCAGTTTGGCAACCATGCGTACAAAGTCAATATGAATTTTATTATTCTCATGAGCAATTAGTTTTTCTAGTTGGGTCCTCATTACTCTACTTCTCAGAATTATAATGTATTTCAACCATCGCATTTGTTGCTCTAGCCTCACACATTAGGTGACATCTGTTATAGCAATTTTTGCCACACTCCATGCATCTTGCTTTGATGGTCTTCCATTTCCCTATGCAGATTCACATTACCCCATTTTGTTCACTCCAGAGCTAAGAATACATAATTTTGTTCATATACATGACCTATAGTTTGACAACTCACGTATACGTAGGTTGGTCCATTACAACCCGTGTACATTGGGGTTTGTGCTAAAAAATTAAAAATATGTCGGGTTCCCATGCCATTTCACGAAATCCATGATCCTTGATCTTCCATATACTAGAAATGCTCCAACCTGACCCTTCAATTCCATTTGGAGGCTATAAATTGAGCCATATACAAGCCTTTGAAGACACACACCATTGAGAGCAAATACACCCTGAAGAAATTTCATTTCATATTGAGTCTGCATCCCTTTGTCCTTGAAAGTCTGAACTCTTTGTGTTTAGCCCCCAAGCTCTTCCTATATTGATATGGAGAACCTCATTGACTCCTACTAATTGTGAGCGTGCCTTTGTGGAGGATTGAAGTGGTGAAGGCCCAACTGGAGGAACTTAGTTTCTCGGTTTCTATATGTGCCATTACAAAAGTTTGTCACCTATGTAATTACATTTATTAAATTAATAGAAATACTCTTTTCTCGTCCAATTATATGTCACAAATATTTACATTACTTTCCATGGGCATGTTTGTTATACATTTCAATGGATTATGTTAGTTTATATTCTAACTTTCTATGTAATTTATATATGCTTGTATATCTTGATTGTTGAGGACAAGTTGCAGGCATCAATTTTTCGGTCGTGAGCTCAACCAAGATCTTCTTCGGACGTCCGAATGAGGTAGGCACTTAGCCTTTTTTGGTTAACATTTCCATTTGTCTAGCATACTTGAGTTTAGAGTTGATTTCTAGGTGTCGTTCCGTCTATTGTGGTTTATCCCTTGCCATAGAGATTTTCCTTGTACCGTTGTTGGGAATCATCCTGAAAAAAAGTGAGGTATCAGACCATGAGATTGAATTCCTTTAGATATTTATAATAGGTAGTCCTTCAATGAAGTGATGGTGGTAGAACTCATATGTTTCCTCTCCCCTTGATTCAATTATTAGCCACTGTCCAAAGGGGATTTGAATGCCTTCTTTTGAAAGAGAATCTACTACTCGGTTCCACTCTCTGTAGACATGTTTAATATCAAAGGATTCAAATGAGTCCAGAAATATAAAAACTTCTTCCAGAATAGGTTGCGACAAAATATTATGGCATTGTTGAGCTTTCCAATCCAATTTATCACTATCATAGAGTCCCCAAAGATTTGGATGGTTTGTACCCCTTTTTCTCTTGTAAATAAAAGTAAGAGTTT
Organism: Picea mariana; assembly: GCA_032191745.1. Lineage (NCBI taxonomy): Eukaryota > Viridiplantae > Streptophyta > Pinopsida > Pinales > Pinaceae > Picea > Picea mariana. The sequence goes on along the minus strand of JASDQU010713941.1, from coordinate 9,784 downwards.
GATGGCAATAAGTTCATCATAGTTGTTAGTACCTGGTCCTAAACCCATTCCGAGCTTGAACGAGTGTTGTAAATAAAGAAAAAGAATATCCCCCCCTCCACGAGATTGATTTTCATTATGAGAAGCTTTGTAAAAAAATTCCCATGGCTTTGAGTAATAGATTTGTTCTAGTTGTATGATTCATACCACAGGGGAGTCCTTTTCCCATGGGAAGTGGGAAAGAATACCTAATCCTTGAGAATCAACAATTTCAGGTATGAAAGGTCTATCATTAAATATAGTTGAATTACGAGACAACCAAACCCCCCAACATATTATTAAAGGAAGAGATTTGATTCTCCTATTAGCTGAAACATATAGTCAGTCTTTCCAGGCATGTTCCATAGAGGGACCTGTCCAAACATAGTCTTGGTGTAATGACATAGATACTTCTTTCCATATTTGACATGAGAAAGCACAAGAGATAAGGAGATGATGGACTGATTCAGACTCAGCTCTGCATAAGGGGCTCCAACCCGACCCTTTGATTCGCCTCTTTTTCATGTTGTCCCAGGTTGACACTTTATTGTATAAAACACACCACATAAAAATATTTTCCTTCAGTGGACATCTCACCTTCTAGAGGCCTTTCCACCACTATCTAGGCTCTCTCTGATAGAGATCCAGATTTAAATGGATATATCCTATTTTAGGAGTATAGTGCCCATGAGGAGCATGCTTCCAAACCAACTCATCTTCTCTGTCAATGATTCTTATGTGTGAATATTGAAGAGGACATGATTATTTGTCCCAAAAAGGGGCTGATTAAGCATCTAATCCTATCATATTGTCACTCTTCCAAGCTTGGTGCCAAATTGTAGTCCTAGGAGGGTCCGAAATCTGGGATAGATAATGGTACCCTTGGGCATGAATCTGATGGAGAACATCATTTGGAACTACGTGTGAGATCCCTCTACCTGGCCATGGGTCCACACCAATCCGAACCTTATTACCTTTGCCAATCCTCCAAGCCAAACCATCCCCAACAACTTGAAATGAATTAATAATTGCTTTCCATATAATTGAACTATTTGTATTGGTATTTTCGGGTTTGCAAATCCAGTCCTCCAAATAATCCAGATGAGTGTACTTATTTTCCACCACTATAGTCCACAGACTCTTAGTCAAAAGCAATCTCCACCCCACCTTTGTTGCTAGATCCTTTTAGAAAAGAAAGATACTTTTTAATGCCCACCCACCTAAAGATTTTCGTCTCGCTAATAGATCCCACTTGATCCATGGGGGTGTTTGTTGATCTTTAGGACTAGACCATATAAATTTAAAATAAATCCTCTTGGCCTACTCAGGAACCCCTTTTGGAATCCAATATAGAGACATCCAATATACTGGAATAACTTCCAGTACCGATTTTACCAGGATGAGTCTTCCCACTTTAGAACTTCATATGAAACTCCAACCTTTTAGGCATTTATCAAGTTTAGAAATTAGCCACATTCAATCAGATTTAAGATAACATTTGGTTTTGAGCATAAGCCCCAAGTATATTAGGCCTTCATTAATATATTGAATATGAAAGGGGAAGACAAATTTGTAAAAGACTATATCAGCTTCTGCTATACCTGTAGTTGAAAGCATAGATTTCTGTTGATTTATCAACATAATAGTAGAATTCTTGAACAATTGTAAGATCTCTGCCAACTTCTCCGCGTCCCTAGGAATACCATTTCAAAATATCAATACATCATCCATGAATAAGAGCTGGGTGATCCTTAAAGTAGGAGATATCAAGATGCCCTGAAAATCACCATTAATTGAAGCATGGTCAATAGCCATGCTTATCCCCTCAACTGCCAACAGAAATGAGAGAGGGGATAGAGGAAATCCCTTTCTAAGACCTCTCTCATATTAGAAGAAAGGGGATGCTACCCCATTCATCAAGACAACAAAGGAAATAGTAGATATGCACTCCATCACCCAAGTAATACAAGGAACTTCAAATCCTAAATGTGTAAGAATTAATCTTATATATGACCAACAGACGTTATAATAGGATTTTGAAAGATCAATATTCATGATGGATCCTCTATATTTGTTGATATGTAGGATATGAAGGCCTTCCTAAGAAACCCCGATCGCTTCATGTATCTGACGTCCCTCAGAAAGACAAATTGTTCCTTAAAAATTGATTATAAGAGAAGAACTTTGATGCGTTTAGAAATAATTTTTTCCACAATGTTATAAATGTAGTTACATAAAGAGATAGGTCTAAAGTCGTCAAAGGATTGAGGGTCATCCAATTTTGGGATGAGTGCAATGAAAGTGGCATTGAACGGAGCATGCTTATGCCCAGCCATTCGGGATTCCTCGACAACCACCAACAAGTCCTTTCCAAAGAGTTCAAAAAAGCAAATATAAAATTCCACCGTCCAGCTGTCCAGACTTGGATTTTATCCTTTTGGAAACTATGAAGGAATTCTTTCAATTCATCTCCAGTGACTTCAACAAAAAGGTCCCTGTTTCCCTCTTCATCTACAAAAATAGGAAATAAAAGTGCCATGTGAACAATATCAACTATATTTACTTACTCTTTCAGGTGCATTGAAAAGAGTTTGAAAATGATTCCTCCCCATTTGAGAAAGACCTTCAAAAGAGGAGACCTACCATTACTGGGATATTTCCCCTGTAACCTTGGGTCGTGTCACGACAGAGCGAGACTGGATATAGAAGATTAAATCTACCCTCACAATCAAACATGCAAACAAATAATAACTACTTTTTCATAGAGAGAGATAGGGAAAGGAGAGAAGAGAAGGTGTGTACCTTAAACCCTTTGTCTGATGTTGATCCCTACTTCTGCTTCTCGAAACGCTCCTAGTCTCTGCTAGTACAAGCCTGCAATAAGAGACCTAGGTTGTGTTGCAATGAGGTAGTTAAAGGTCCTAGTAGCATATATCAAAGGTATACTTCAAAGCATATATGAACAAACATGAACATATCAGATTGCAATGAAACAAATGGACACAATATTGGAAGGAAAGAATACTCTTCTATTAATCAGTGAAATAAAAGAGTTAGTTACAACTTGACACTACTTCTGGCATAGCTGCAGAACCAATCACGCGGGTTCCTCGTGAATTCCTTCAAGCATAAAATCAATGAAACTCTTCCTTGGATTTTCCAATAAGGATAGGATCACACCTTATGAATATATATGAGAGGAAGTAACTCTAGAAAAGGAGTTTCCAGGTTGGGAAAAAACTTCTCAGAGGATGAAGGGGAAGAGAAGCTTGCTCAATTTTCTCAGCATAACCTTGCACCATCAGACTTGTTCTCATCATTTCCCCCAAAGGTGCTTTTATACTCTCCCAAAGGGGTTGGGAAGGTTGAAATCCATTTTATACGGGCTTGGGGACGTTGGGAAACGAACCCAACTGAACAACTCTCCTGAAATCTCAGAATTATTTTATTTTTCATTATTTTTTAGGGCATCCATGGGTTGCACACTATAAAGGCACGAATGTTCGTGTGTTTCTCAAAGAAAACCCATTGATATGTTCAAAATCCATGTTTTTTAGATGGCTTGGATGAGGCAAGGTGGGATTTTGATTTTGCAAGCAAAAGGAAAGGGTAGGCCGTAACACAAATGCATAGGTGTGGAATTTTGGGCTATAACATATGCCCCCTAATTTGTGAGATCATAAGGGAAACATGATGGAAGAAATACATTATAAATCTGAGAGATGAGGATGCATTGAAGTAAACTCATGAAGGTTCTTGAACAACTGATCCAAAAATAGAAACCATCATTCAATATCAAGTAAGAGTATTCTCTTCCCAATTCGGGCATACCCATGCTCAAGAGTGATGTAAGCATGGTCGCCAAATCAAGTACATTGTGGATCCATGGTAAATATGAAAAGTATGATTAATTTCCATGGCCATGAGCAATACACAATGGTTTCATGTGATATATAAAAGTAATAAACATTGCCATGAGGAATACATAGTGGATCCATGTGAAAGTAGATCATAGCCACGAAGAGATACACAATGGAGCTATGTCTCAAAATCAAGAACAAAGAATATCTAGGACCAATGGAGTGAAAAAGTTCGTCCTCTGTAATTATCAATGTATGTGGGGTGGTACAATGTATGTCAGGTAGGAGCAAAAAATATGTGATGCTCACACTTCACCCGAAGTCTTCAAAACAATCCGTCGTGGCACGAGTCTACACTATGCGAATATATATGTTGGGGTCAAACATAGTGAGACACCATTTGATTATTGGTCATTAATGGATACTATTAACAAATATGAGACAACCCACCAATGATGATGATGATGAATGTCAAGGTACCATGGTACAATCTGACAAGTGTGAATAAATGAGATGATGTCGAACACCTGGTAGAATCTTTCGATCATGGGACATTGATGTATTCCCACTGTCAATATCGAGGGAACCTGCCACTGATGAGTGCAAGCCCCAAGGTACCAAATATGATAATATATCCATATCCCAGAGTGAGATGTGGTGATTTTGATATGAAGAGTTCTGCTGGAAGGAAGGGACTAGGGTATCTTCCATCATCCAACACAAGGGGGTAGCAGAAGGCCAAAGATTTGGAAGGACTTAGATCAAAATATTGTAAGGACCACATCGAGGTATGACTCCGGCATGCACTAGCTGAAATAGTGCACACAAAGACTCTCTGATTAGTAGCCAATGATGCAGACTAATGAAAAATATGAGGAATCCACCAATGGGGTCAAATGGAAACCAATGTACCACATGAATCCCTATGTGTGATGATTGTTGTTGACATCAAACACATGGGAAACCCCTCAGTCAACGACCAATAATGGTTTGTCATCTGCTGAGCATAAGGTCACCTATCAATGATGGAAATAGGCCCAAGGTGCAACTCTAGGTCATACTCTCTGTAATATCCCAAGATCGAGCCCTAGTTGTAATTGTAAATGTAACATGTTTCATAGGATGGTGAGTTAATTGATTATAAACTAGGAGGCTTATGTGATGATTAGGATGGAGAGCCTAGATGCTAAATGCAAATGATCCTATTTTTGTATATGTAAATACTCATATCATTAATATAATACATCACTGTGTGTAGACTGACCACAATAAAAGAGAATGGGGGACTAAGCTCCACTAGGTAGGGAAAGGGATGGGTCTAAGAGGCTAGGAAAAATGGATAAGTTTGATGGCTTATCTCTAAGGGAATATTGTAATATATTTCCTAAAAGGATAAGGTTAGGATATAAATGAATTTATACTAAGTTCCTTTGGGGAAATAAACTAACTCCAAGTGGAGAGGAACGAGATTCCTGGATGACCAGGTGTCAATCCTGACACATGCAGTTTTATGTGGGAAATTCTGTTCATTCGGGGGGTTCTCTTCCATTCTTGTGATTCTTCCCATGCATTCACACATTCATGCATGAAGCCATGACCTCCATTATCAACCTCTGAGCATGCACACACCTTAGGAAACTGAAATTATACTTGAGCTATATTGTGTATTTTCCTGTGATGCATAGAATATGTATTCCTGTTGGATGGAACAATGCACCCATATCTACCTGAGCCTATGCTAAAATGATCTGTTATGAGAAACACCTATTCCAATCCTGAAGGCAGTTGTTGTTTCCATCACCTGTGTGTTTTCTAAATGCTGTTGTTGTTTTCACTTGAGCCCGTTGCGGGTTATCTAGGAGCGGGAGTGAAGAGGTGGGTTGTCAGGCCCGTAGAATGAAGAGGCAGGTTGTCAGACCTGTGAGAAACTCTTTCCAGCTGAGAGAGTTTTCTAGAAAGAAGAAGCAGATTTTCAGGCCTATAAGCAACTCTCACCAGGTGAGAGAGGTTGATGGGGAAGTGATTTCTCCTGGAGGGAGCCCAACAACAGCTATAATGCTATGAGAATTCCTGTCTGACCTATTGCTGAAGCCCTGGAAGGGAAGTGGGGTAGTCGAGGGACTGTTGAGAAGATAAGGGGCACACTTCCTGGGGTGAGACATACATGTGGGGAATGAGAGGTTGTAGGATGTGTGTATAAGTTGGCTCCAGGGAGGGAATCCTTCCTGACTGACTGTGTAACATCCCATTGTCTCAGCCTAGCCTGGGAATCCCTTTACCCAGGTGGAATTTATTCCCAGCTCAAGGGTGACCCACTACTAAGAGTGATGAGCAAAGTGGTTTATGGCTGGGAGGTTTGTGGAAGGTCTGCATGTAGTTGGTGGCCTTCTACAAAAAGACAAGTACCATTTCTATGTTCATTTACGTGCTGTGTATTTGTACATGTTTTATATTTATGAGTAATTGCCTGTATATGCTGTATGTGTAGTCACTGTTATTTCTGCATTAATATGTATATTAGCATAATGTAATTGTTTGTTAATTTATATATGTATGATGTTCTGTAAGATTTTCTATGTGCCATAGCCCAATAGGTCTATGGTTGGGTATGTTACATTTTGGTTATCAGAAGCTCAGTAAGAATGTGTTTTAAAGTAGCATGCCCCAGCCTGAGTGGCCAGGGATGTTATAATATGGTATCAGAACATGAATTTTTTTGGTGGAATGACCCATCCTGGGTGGCCGGGGGTGTTACAAAATGGTATCAGAGCTCCAATTTTCAACACTAAGCCTGAATTGGGTCGTATAAGTGGTTATTGAAATAACAATTCAGAAGGAATTGTTGTCGAGAGGGATACAATTCGAATTTCAGAGTGTCCCTGAGTGCTAAGAGAGCCCTAAGAGAACACCTTGGATGTGTTTAGAAGATCAGGAGGTATAGTGGTTCAATAAAGTCAACAGAGAAAAGAGAACACGATAACTATGGTTTTGGAACCACCAAATTTTTAAAAATTGGGCCGTTGGATCTGTTCGAGAGGGGACAAATCCCTTACAACCGTTGGATCTAGAGAAGGTGCATGAAGATTAAGAATTGAAGTCCTTTAGACTTCACCCCTCCGACCATTTTAAAACTATAGCAGATAAAACTGCCAAACCCCGGAGCTCTGAAGTCCAAGAGCCTCGAAGTCCTAAAGTTCGGAACCAATATGGACCGTCCATTTCCAGGGACACGTGTCCATTGTTCGACAACACAAGTATTCCAACAGAGGATGAACATCTTCAGTAACCACTCACACAACCAGATCAAAGATCAACACACTGATGTTTTGACGTGGTAAAACCCCTATGGGGAAACATCCATGGCCCCAGCCAACGTGACCACTTGGAGTAGTTTATTAATGCAAAAGAAAAAGATTACAAAGATATTTTACAAGAGAGTTTCTCACAATCTATCATCGAAAAATGACCCTCCATGCTCTTTAAATAGAGATCATGGATCAATTGGGTGTTAAGCCATGGATCAATTGGGTGTTAATCCATGGATCAATGTCCGTTAAGATCGAGGAGAATATGAACCGTCGAATCACTCTATGTCGGGAACATATCGTGACCGTCGGATTTCCTAACTACAAATGCATACTAATGCATACTAAAGAAACACACTAAGAAACACACTTATACCTAACGACACATTACACCAAGTAGATCTTAACTAACTCCTAAGTGTCTAAATATCCTAACATCCCCCCTTAAGAACAACGTGGGATAGGATTGAAGGATTTACAATAGTGACACAATAGGATAAGGAAGGAGGAATTAGATCCTATCCCCCCTTAATGACAACTTCCTGAACTCCTAACATAGATCGAAGTTTGGAAAAATTCTCTTCTCTATGAGACTTTGTGAAAATGTCTACAACTTGATCTTCTGTAGCTCAAAAGAGAACTTCAATAACTTGATCATGAATGAGCTTTCTGATGAATTTCATGTGTAGCTCGATGTGCTTGCTGCACTGATGTTGAACTGGGTCTTTGGCGAGCTTGATGGCACTTTGATTGTCGTACCAAAGGCTAGTCAAATGTTGCTACTGGAATTCAAACTCTGAAAGGATCTGTTGAAGCCACAAGGCTTCATGACTTGCATTTGCCACTGCTCGGTACTCTACTTCTGCTGAAGAAAGTGCAATAGCCTGTTGTTTCTTACATGCCTAAGTGATAGGTCCTGAACCAAGGCTGAAAACATAAACTGCAATAGACTTTTGATCATCGGGGTCATCGACCCAATCTGAATCAGTGAAACCAACCAATAAAGGAGCCCCCCCTGAACTATAATGTACCCTGAACTGAACTGTACCACATACATAGCGAAGTATCCTTTTAGCTTCTTTCCAATGGCTTTCATGGGGTGTTTGCATATACTGGGCAACAAGACCAATAAAAAAACAAATATTAGGATGGGTATGAGTCAAGTATAAGAGGCTACCAACTAACTGATGGTACATGGTGGCATAAAATTCAGGAGAAGTACAGGTGGTAGTAAGCTTGAATCCAGACTGGAAGGGAGAAGGGGATAGTTTACAATCATCCACATGAAAGCGACAAAGAAGGTCACATGCATACTTAGACTGGGAAAGAAAAATTCCTTCATTGGTTTGAAAAACTTGGAGGCCAAGGAAATAATGTAAAAAACCTAAGTCGTGTTGGCAAATATTGAACAAGCAACGAATGCGTGTTGATGGTTGTTGTCATTAATGGCAACAGTGGAGACGGCAGGATAAGAAGGATAAAACCCCTTGGGGATTCGGATGTAAAATCTCAGGAGGAACAACATTGAAGTAAACGCGCGCAGCAAGAGCTTACAGAGAAAAAGGAAGACAGAGATCCAGTGACCGTTGGATCCCATTCAAATTTCCCGAAAGACCGATAGCCGTCAGATCTGCAGAATCTGCGTAGAGGTTAAGCATAGGGATTAAATCCTACTGTGCAGAGGTGAAATCCTGGAGGAATAGGGACCGTCCATTCGCAAGGACAGGTGGCATAGGATCGGGCGCTGTCGGAGTTATGCTCATCGGAGAATCGGGAATCAGAGTTTCACGAGTCCCGTTGAAAAATCACAACGAAAACTCCGAAATCGCGATATGCGATTTCATGATTTCATCGTAGCCGTTAAAGAAAGAATGATCTGGACCGTTGAACAATCACAACGAAAACTCTAAAATCGCGATATGCGATTTCACGATTTGATCATAGCCGTTAAAGAAAGAATGATCTGGACCGTTGAATCTCTGCATGGAGTGCGGGTACAGTTATGGTTGTGGAGATGACTCAGTGACCGTTAGATCCAAGCGCAAGACCCGATCATCGTCGGATCAAATATAATCTGCGCGCCCTTTAAAGTACAAGGAGAAGTGGGAGTAATCGCGATGTGCAAATCACGAGATCTAATCCAGACCGTCAGATCCAGAAATGATCAGGACCATTGATCTGATCTCTCATAGGAGTTTCGGGGATCGCGATTTGAAAGTGACAAGAACTTGCAACATTAGAAATGCCGAAATCGCGATACGCAATATCGCGATATAATCTTAACCATTGAGAAAAGATCGCACCCGGACTGTTGATCAAACTCTACGTCGGAGTTTCGCGAATCAGGATATGGTAAGGATTGCAACATGAGTTGCGAAATCGCGATATGCGATATCGTGAAACAATCGTAGCCGTTGAGCCAAAATTACATCTGGATCGTTGATTCGACCGATATTTGGAATTTTGTGTATCGGGATTTACAAGTGAAAAGAACATTGCCGAAACCCGATTTAAAAAAGGCAAGAATTATAAAGACTATCTAACGGTGCGGATAAAGTTTAAAACTAATCGGAGGGCTGCTGTTCTTCCTCACACATTAAC
>JASDQU010713940.1:12517-26270 GCA_032191745.1 Picea mariana | reverse complement strand
TGTATCGGGGATTCGCGGGTTTGGAGGTGGAAGACCTGACTCTTGGAGTCACAAAGCCCCGAGTCGCGAGATCGGGATGTGATCTAGGTTGTTGATCAAAGAGGAAGGAACTAGCCTGCACTAGGTCCCTGTAGGACTTCGGGGATTCTGTCCCTTGAGGAAAAGCGAAAAATCTATTACGTCACTGGGGTTTGTGACGAAACTAGGATCAAATAATGTATCTATATTAGTGTGCTTAGATACAACTCTTATATGAAATAATTCATTCCTCTTTCTTTTACCATCATGAGATTCATTATTGGAATTTGAAATATCATGAGGAGAATATTTTCCTTGTACTCCAACTGTTGTGATATTTTCCTCATCTCCCGAATCAAAGCCAAGATCTTGTTGCACTATAGCAATGGTCTTTGTCTTCCCCTTTCCACCAAACTATTTCGTTCTTTTATCTGGATGTAATTTCCAATAGTGTTCATCATCATGACCATTCTTCTTTCAATGAGTGCAAGATGGCTTTCCTTCTTCCCTCTTTACAGTGGCAGTATTTTTGTCCTTCCTTTGAAACATTCCTTTAAATTGCTTATGTGGGAATTTGGAAGGTTTCTTTGTTGGATCTTCTTGAACATGCTTTCCCCTTTTCTCAAGGTGTGTGGCTTGCACACAAACTTCGTCAAGAATAGTGGGGTTAAAAATTAGTAAAGTAGGACGAATATAACTGTGAAGTGGCCAATATACTTCATTAAAGTTTCATAATAATCTAAAGGAATGTTTAATGCAAGACCTTTATTCCTAAATTATTCTGTGAAACTTTATACAGTTTGACCTTTACTTTCTCTTAAAGTTTTCCATTCCATCATTTCTTTATGTAAATAACTCAATCGGTAAAATTGCTTCCTTATTGTTGTTTTAAATTCCAACCGTGAAGAAATAAGATTACCACACTTACTTCTATCTTGAAGTTTTATCTCCCACCATACGAGAGAAGTGCCTTCCAACCAAAGAGAGGCCAATTGCACTTTAACCTCCTCTTCATCAATCTGTTGAACATGACAATATACTTCAACTTGTCGGATCCAACTATCTAGATTTTTAGGATTAGAATCTCCATAAACAGAGGTAAAGAAAATTTTACATCGATATTTAATAATTGTTTCTTAAAAGAAGATTTATGACTAGAATGATGAGAATGATTAGAATGATCAGAGGAAGAAGAGATAGAACTCTATGGTGAATATTGAGGCTCAGGAGGCTCTCCTCCAACCCCTTGATTCACTAAATAATTTTTTCATGTTGATTCTTCCTTTTTCTTCCCTTTCTTTATCATTCTCTTCTCGTAATCTCCATACATTTTCTCAACCATATCTGACATTCTGTAGAATACCATATGGAAGTTTTTCTTCTGTTCATCACACTTTTCCTCTTCATCCATTTTCTTCCTTCGAGATGCACAACAATTTCAGGGTTGAATGTCTTAAGTTTTCCTTCATCCTGTTTATGCTTGGCCCTAGTAAGCATCCACACTTAACAATTCGATTCAAAGACGACTTCTCTGATACCAACATGATCCGAGATCTTTTCATCAATGTGACTTATTAAAGAATTGTATTAAACGAGTATAAATTGAAATGCACCATAAAGAAGGAAAGTTCAATGATAAAGAGACATAAGCATTAGATCTGAACACAAAAAAAATGATAACGGAGTTCGTCCTTGGTGGAGTACATCTCTGGGTCCTACTCTCAAATGGGTAGGCCTTTTTACTAACTCAACAAAAAAGTTTGGCAAAATACATAAGTATACCTCATTCTGGATTTAAGCTGCAGAATCTTTGCTCAATTAAAAAAAAAAATAGCACCACTGAATTCATGGTGTTGAATTACCCAGAAATAATTGTTTCCATGCCTCGATCTGAGTCTGGCACTTTGAGCCCCTAGAGAAATTTTGTCTCAATTTTTGTACCTGCAACCTGCAATAAATTTACAAAACTCTTCCCTGAAAAATGTTCCCAATCGTATCGTTGCGCTCTACACCTTCCCCCCGTGCACTGGCAGAAATCAAAATTTAAATAAAAAATGTGGGTTGTATAAACAATAGGGTCATTTGGTCGAATGACTAGCGAAGGTATATTTGGGCACTTGTATTGGGAAGAGGTCCCGAGGTCAAACCCGTGGGCCTCCTCCCTTTGGCTTGTGAATTTTGAAACTATGGAACCTACTCCGCTAACTTTGGCAATGGCGATAACTTTCGCGGTGTATTGTTTGAACCATGGAACCTTCTCCGCTAACTCTGGCAACGGTGATAACTTTGGTGGTGTATTATTTTAACCAACTAGATATGGCGGTGTGTACATTTAATTTGGAAGATTAGGGGTTGGCGCCAACCAAACCTGTCATTTGTTTTTTAAATGTTCGGTTGTTGGATGTCACTATGCATTTTCCCATTGCCACGTGGAAACCCATGACTGGGCCACATGGTGACCTTTCATTGTCCCACGTCACTACATTGCATGGTCATACCATGTCATCCTTGTCGCATCATCTTTCCACTTCACCTTCCAGGTGGATGTATGGATTTCCATGTGGCTATATGGATTTCCACATGGAACTTTTCCATTGGTCCACAGACTGACCAGAAAATTCCATAAATGAGTGACATGTGGCAGCCTCTGGTGTTTCCATGTCATCATACATACGTCATGTTGACGTCATCACGCTGATGTCATCATGACATGCGTCACCCTCTTTGTGTGCCACATACCCTATACAGATGGTGACGTCATCCATACTGATGTTGACATCCATAGTATGGATGATGACTCATCCTTGATGACTGGGCTAGGTTGACCAAAACTTTGACCATGAATATCTTTTGATCTGTAACTCCATTTGAAGAGTTGTTTACATCGTTGGAAAGATTGAGATGCACTCTTCGCGATGATGCCAAGTTCACTGAGTTTTGAAAATTTTGAATTTTTTTCCATTTCTCTATCTACTAAGGCCATTATGAGCTTCCTGAGGTGCTTCTGTGAATTCTGAGTTATCTTTAGACTTCTATGGATCCTTTTTGAATCACCTATGTGCAACAGATCATGTAAAGAAAAACTTAGTTGGAGTAAAAGAGTATTTGATATGATTAGGGATAATTGAATGGAACAAAACTGACAATCATCAAAGAGCATTTGTTCTTTAATATACTTTGATCAGTAGAAGAATAAACCTACACTCAGAAAAACCATATTTAAAAGACTCAAACACACATGTGGAAAATATTGCACTATGCAAAATAGAGAAACCTTTTCAACACATACATACAATCATATGAGCATATAATAGTAATGATATGTTCAAAATGAGGAAATAGAAGTGATAAACAAATATGAGATATACACACAAACTTCGACTTTATTAACAACTGAAATCTTTACATAGGTACAATGGATCAAAATAGTCTTATAATTATAACCTTTAATCCAAAACCAGGGATCCAACCTATTTTTTCTCTGTTTCGTCTAATATATAGTGTTTTGCATTTACATGCATTAATGGTCTACTTGATAGTTAGGGACACCTCAAAACTAATCCTTACAAATTCTCGGGGATAATTTCTGCCTCTAATGGTTGATATACAAAATAATAAATAGTTTACAAAATAGATCCTAGAATTAAGGCAACAGCCTTGCATAAAAAACTCTTTGGATGAATTTCTTTCCATCTAGATGATTACACTACAACTGCCTCTTTATCCTTCCAATATATACTCGATCTTCAATGATCCACTCGAATCCATCCTTTGACAATTCAACCATGATAACAGATCTGTATAGTCATCATATCCCAATATAGATTTTTAGATCCACAAAAAGGGTATATAACTCCATAATATGATCCATAAAGAGCTTACATAGTTTACAACCCCCTTCCATTAAAAAAATATGAAACTGTGTCATATTTGCAGAAAAATTGACTGATATAGGTGTTCCTATAGCGCCCTTGTTTTCCTGTGTATGTCACTGTGGGAACCTCTGGTAGTGACATAGAAAAACTAGTTTTGCACATTTTCAACTATTTTCCTCACCTAGGTTAAAGATGATAAAAAAAAGAAGGAATGATACCTTATATATAAGAAACAAAAAATGTTACTCCCTTTATCGATTGTCTTCAATCACAATTTAGGATTTGCATTGGAGGTGGAATTCTCAAACTAACAGATCTTTATGAAAGATTAATGTAGCTACTTCTGCCAACAAGTCCAAACTATTATTTCCAGTATCTTGGATTGATATCGAGTTTGTATTCTCTTAGGCTTATCCCCTTCAAATCCAATCTCAGGGTTTAGACCTTTCATATTCTTCTTAACCTATTTTCTAGCAGAAAATATGTCTTTTCATGTAGGAGTCTTTTTATTTACTCTCATACCTCCCTTCTTAATTTTGTTCCTCTCAATCTTAGTTACAAGGATTTTCTTACTTGTAGATGTATTTTCCATAGGTTTTTCATATTCCTCATCGATAATGATGACCTTTTCTTTAATGGAAGGGTCATACATTGCTTTGGATTTCAACCTAAATTTATTTTGAGGTCGTGTGCTTCTTTTTCTTACCAAAATTATATATTTAGAAGCATCATATTCAAATGATATTGAGCTAGGATGATCTCTGGGAAATGATCTTTACGCTATATAGGATCTACAAATTCCTTTTTTGTCTCAAGTTTTTGATCTTCCTTCAATATCCTAGGTTTTACCAATATTTGGGTCCTTCTAGAATAAGTCTTTTGGGCATATGGAAATGCATGCTTACCTCCACCTAGGATACGAGAAGACCCTTCATCTGCTTGCAGGCTGGTTGCAGTAGCCTCCACTGGTTCTTCTAAAGTCTTTAAGAAATTTTCTCTTTTACCCTTCTTTGAAATGGCTGGTTGACTGGCGCTAGGTGGAGCTTCTTGATTAGGATTGCCAACTTTATCATGCGACTATGAAGTAGGAGGATTTACTTCCTTCTCAAACCCCGACTAGATCAAGAATTGATCCCAAGTACTCTATAATTTTCCCAACTCAGCTTTGATAAGTACCTTAATCAATCCCTGATGATAAATTCCATGAGGATCTTAGGGTTTTCTTGAACCTTCATAGCCATATTATTTATATCTCTCAAGAAGAAATAAGGTAGGTTCATTCTTTTAATTCCTCCCAGATGAAGAAGAAATTAGAGATGGAATAAAAACACAGTAGAATAACGCCCTTCACATGTGATGAATCTCTTGAGCATAAGAAAGGCTTCCATCCACTCATTTACAATCTGATCTCTAGGCACACCATTGGACCAATTAGGGTCTATGTTTTCACGTTTCAAGAACTGATTAACATCCCCTCCTATAATCAATTTATTTTTAAACCACTTCTCTCCATCAATAGAGATGTTACAAGCTGTTGCTATGGATTCTTATGTAACTTGCATAGCTAGGTTTGCAATTCAGGCCCACTGTCCATTAAAAATTTCAACAAATGACCTAGCTGCAACATAATGGTGACAATCTAGTTTGGTACAGAACAAATACCAACCTGCTCAATCGAAAATGTATCTATTGTCTTTATAAGACTCCAGGATCTCGGACCCTTCAGGCTCTTTTTTGTTCACGTTTCCACCTTTACCCATCTTGATTGTCACGACCATAAAGATAGACTCTTTACTGCATAAAAGGGATATGTCTATTGTGCAATGAGAAAGAGAGGGGATTTGTTGGCTCTGTGGATGAAAATTAAAATTGACCAGCTACAGCAGTAACGGATAATGTGCCTGATTTTAAAATAACCAATTTGAAAAAACTTCATCTGCGTGACATCTTGGACAACAAACATGTACAGGTGAAAAGACCCCACCTTTGCATGTTGTAACTATTGATTGGGTACTTGCTAAATATTTTGAATATTCATTCATCCTTGTAGGAAAATCCATGACTTTTAATTCTCCCAATGGTGCTTGAAATGATCACAATTAGGGACATGTGGAAGTTCCTATAGCGCTCAACAAGATTTTTCCTTTTACATTCTTGGACGGATTTGACTTGAATTAATAGCTTACTAAATTGGGTAATCATGATATGACATATAGCTCAAATAAAAATATTTAAAACTAATGATGTCACCAAACAATCATACAAACATGTGTATAATTTCCTCTATTCCCCTTTTAGAAGGCTAAGTATCCCTCATTTCTCTCATCGTAATATTAATTTGATTCCCTAATAAGAGTTTGAATCCTTAATCAAACTAATGATTAGGATTTATAGCTTATACAAAAATTTTGAAATGTAGAAACTAAGAGATGAGAAATGAGACTTAGCAGAATAGAATAGGTGATAACACTTCCCAAATTGAAATTCATGAAGAACAATCTTCTTACAACCTGTAGATTTCCTAGTTATAGAAATTACAGAAAGATCGTATCAAATGCTCAAAACAATATACCATAAAATCAAATGGACACAACCCTTAGGGAGGCCTAGGAATACACAACAACTTTTTTAAAACACATAAGAAAATGGATGCAAAAAAAAAGTAGGGAAAAAAACATTAAAGAATAAAATGGAGGAAGAAGGTTCCTTTTTAGTGGAATCTGGTGATGCCATAGGACTATCATGGAACATCATGGGTCTTAATTATCCTAGCAAGAAATGTTTTCTAAGGATACTAAATGTACTAGGAATAATATGAACACTATATCCAATAAATGTTGGAAGAACAATGTGGTGTTAGTGGTCAAAACCAATGGATTTCCACGGGGGATAGTCACGTTGTGGGACCTAGGGAAATTCACCATTGAATACTATAAACGCATAGACAATTACATCTCTAATTGATACAAATTTAGGGAAATCCGTGAGAAGGGGTTCATAATGAATGCTTATGGCCCATCGATTTTTGTGCTCAAATCCCCCTTTTTGGACTCCCTAAATAATCTTAGGAACCTATATCAGGGGTAGTCGTGGCTATTGGATGAATATTTTAACTTGATAGTCTCTTTGTAGGATAAATGAAGGCGCTAGATATGATTGGATTCAAAGAATATAAGGTTCAAAGACATTATTGAAACCTCGAGGATGGTGAACATCCACATTAGTGATGGGTGCCACACTTGGAACAACAAACAAGATGGGAACCATAAGATCATAGTTCTGTTAGATTGATTTCTCATTTCAAAATCCCTATTTGAGTATCAGTTTAATTTCTCTATGAAAGGCATTCCCTTTAATAAGATCGAACCATTGACCCATACATTTATCATGAGATAGTACGTTAGGCCCAACACACAAGTCTTTTCTATTTGAGAAGTTCTAACTAGATCACCCTGATTTCATAACCAACTTATAGCTCTGGTGGATGCAAGCTAAGGAAAATTCAAGGCTCCAAAATGTACTAGCTCCAATAAAAGTTAAAATAGATCAAACAAAACATCAAGAAATGTAACCAATATAAAATAAGTATTTGGAAATAAATTTCAATCCCAACAACAATTGGAAAGAAATTTGCAATCACTTCAATAAAAAATCTTGCAGGAAGTATATTTAAGGAATTAGAGGTTGAGGTGCTTCAAATCCAAAAGAACCTTAACATCAAGGCTAAACAGGGGAGATTGTTTGGAAGAAAAAATCTTTAACATGATGGTTATGGGAGGGGGGAAAGAACATGTTATTCTTCCATAACTTAATGATAAAATGAAGAAACTATAATTGGATCATATATTTGCAATCAATGACCAAAGAAGAGCTTGGAAAACATGGAGATATAGAAAAGTAGTTGAAAACACACTTTAGGAATGTACTCACAAATTAACCATTATAGAGTGAAGGATACATCAAATCCATCCTAATCTATGTCCCTTCTCTCATCACTCAAGATTATAATATTGGTATAATGCATCCCATCTCATTTGATGAAGTATCCAACACAATCAAAGACATTCCTACCAGAAAATCCCCAGGTTTGGATGAATTCACAAACAAATTCTTCCAAGCTAACTATCCTATCATAGGAAAAAAGTCTATAAATTAGTTGAAGACTCTTGAATATCAAGTAATATCCTATAATTTTTTAATTTGAATTTTCAAACCCTAATCCCCAAGTCACAAAATCCCAACTTCGCGGACATGTTTCAACCAATTTCTCTTTGTAATGTTATCTACAAAACTATATCTAATATCATTGTCAACTGGATCAAACCTTTATTGAAAAAAATACTAACTCCATATAAAGGAGGGTATGTGGAGAAAAGGAGTATCTTAGATGGAATCATATTATCTATTGAAACCATCATTTCTCTAAAATTCTCCAAATCCCCTAGAATGTTAATGGAGTTGGACATGTTGAAAGAATATGATAGACTAAGTTAGTAGTTTCTATCACAAATGTTATTTTCATTTGGATTCTCCAAGGAATGGATAACTTGGGTGAGAAATCTAATCTCCACTTCCTTTTTCTCTATTACAGTCAATGGTTCACCATCTACTACTTTTAATCCATCCAAAGGAATATGTCAAGGGGAACTCTTTTCTCCCTACCTTTCCATCCTTGTAGCTTAAGGTCTGGATCACATTTTGAAATATTCTCTAAGAGAGAATTGAATTAAAGGAATAAAGTTGCATCCTAACTCAAATCGCCTCTCACACTTGCAATTTGCGTACAATACTATGTTCCTTGGGGTCCTTCTCTCAGAGAGGCCCAATCCATTAAATATTCTTGATAAATTTGATTTAATCATCTAGGGAAATTATTAATTAATAAAAATATAAAATCTTCCTTAACGCACCCGTCAAATTCTAGAGAAACATCTCCACATTGCTTCACTTTCAAATAATCTCCCTTACTTGTGATTCCAAAGAAACATCTTTAGATTGCTTCGCTTTCAAATAATCTCCATTCCATCCAAGTACTTGGGGGACCCCCTCCTGGAAAATGCACTCAGGAACATTTCATGGGAAGATCTCCTTTCTAATATTGAAAGAAATATAACCAACTAAACCTTTATATTCCTCACCTTGTCTACAAAATAACATTAATCAAATATATCCTTCATTCCCCCTCTCTCTTTGCATGTTCTTAGTTCTAGTAGCACTAGTTAAAATTTTAAAATCCATCTTCTCAATCCAAAGGGACTTCTTGTGTGAAGGTCATAGAAAGGAGTGTAAATGGGATATATTAGCATGGGACAAAGTATGTTTACCCAAGTATTGAGGAAGTGTAGGGATCAAAGATCCTCTGATTGAGAACAAAGATTTAGTAGAAAATTACAGTGGCGATGAGTTAAAAACAAATACAACACGTAGAGAAAGGTACAGAGAATTGAATATGCCAACAATGTTATAAAAGGGTATCACATTCATATGGGTGACCATTTCTCTAGCTCCATTAACTGGAATAATTCCTACAACAATAAATTTCTAATCCAATATCATAGCTTCTAGGAAATGAGAGAGGGATCCTTGCCTTTGTTTTTCGAGGATGTTGAGAAACAAGAACTTAAGTTTTCCTCCTTGGATTTATTGTCCTCGAAAATAATCAATCTACAAACTTAGGGATGGAATTTTTTCAATCACTATTGTTATAATACAAACAACCTAGGATCAAATTCATACTATTGTTGGAAGCTAGGAAAATAATGGTTTGTAGTGCTATAAGATGAAGAAAGAATAACACTAGAGAGAATTGTATAAGAACAATAACAATTGTAACCCAAAGGGGTCCAAACATATTAAGGTGGGGCTCATATGAGGATGACAACTTTAATGTCAAGCGGGCTTCCCGCATAGAATTCAACCATACCACCCAATATCAAGGGGGATTTTCCATAACATATAAAATACAAAGCTTTTTCCCAAAGTATCTACTTTCCTCCAGATTTTATCTTGGAAAAATACCCTTATATGGGATAGGATTATTAGAAGAGGGTTTGAGGGGGGGCATAACTACTTCCTTTCAATACAAGAGGAAGAAATGTGTCAACATCTCTTCAATGGATGTCTCAAGGTATCAACATTGTGAGATAGATGGGTATTATTTTTTAGACAATATGACAACATTAGGGGAAATGTTTTACATACCTTGGACAAGTGGTGGTAATCCCCATTCATCAATACAATTGTACAAAAAGTATGGAATTTGTTTCTAGTATTCCTATTATGGGTAGTCTAGAAAGAATGCAACCGAATAATATTTAGTAAACAATATATAAGCATGGGAAATATATGGCATAGCACTCAAACAAACATCTAGGAATACATCATCTATTCCCCTTGGTTAGAAGAGGCAATGGACTTTCTAGGGATGGAGAAAATAATTTTCACAGAATGGAACCTCAAATAATTTTGTCTTGTACCTGCTAGATGAACTCCTAGAAATATGAAGGAATCACATGAGGTATGGACAATTCCTTCAAGAGGATTCATCAGGTTGTATTTTGAAGGGGAAATGAAAGCTAATCTAGGACCAATAGGTGTGGGATGGGTCTTCAAGGATGAGAATTACTTGATCTATGTAGTCCATCTAGGAAATAACAACAATAATGTAGTTGAACTAGAGATTTTAGTGAAGGGGATGAAGATATCCTAGGGAATTGGTTACAACATTCTCATTGTAAGTGGGCATTTAGTTGTGGTAATCCAAGCTCTTAAAAAAAAGTAGGATGATCTTACCTAGACAAGGTGTCATCAAATTGGAGACTTAATTCAAACTCTTATAGGTTTCCACCTTCATTCATTTTAATACAGGTATGAACCCTACATGTTTGCATAAAATCCAATGGATTAGCAAATATATCAGCCAACAAAGATATGAACATGGACATCCAAAAAATCAGGGCACAATGGGAATCTTTTAAGTCCAAGCAACTCAATTATGATTGCATCAAAATAAATAGGGAGTACAATTTATTCCCACATGGGGTTCTCTATGAGTACAAGACGATGTCTCCCCACATGGAGGGAGATAATGTCATCTTACAACTAGTGTCATGATATGGTTTTGTGTGATATCAAGGGGTGAGTATAGGCCATCAATGCCTTCATATGTCGACCTGAAGGAAATTAATTGTAGGGTGATCTCAAGCCTACAGAAAATAGGTCCCGAGGGGAGTACCATCATTATGAATTCATTGAGTGGAGGGAACAAAAGTATTTCAATGTGGAAAGTAATGCATTGCTCGGCCACACAAAGGCATGATGAAAAAACAACACCTCAATTTAAGAAAGGCATCGTGTACCTAGGAGGGAATTTGAGGCAGACAATAGATTCATAAACATATATGAAGAATGAAAGAGTAAGGGAAAAGGATAGCTCTAGAGAAGCGTGGTCATGTAGACAATAGTTTGGTTCAAAAACTATGAGAGCACCTATAAAGGTTGTTCATTCACTTCTTTGTACTTCATTTTGTAGCTTTGTAGGTTTTATTATATGGGGTTTGAATCTCCAGGGGTTTTTTTTTTATTCAAGAGGAAGACCTCCCTACTCTTATTGCACTATGTTTGAGCTTAAGCACACCTCCAAGCCTAGGGGAAGGACCTGTGTCACATCTTTCCCTCTTTCATTCGAGGTTCATTCTCAATTTAAAAGTGCCAAAAACCTACCTCACCTTCCTTGTTGATCCATATTTTTTTCTACCTTATGTGTTGTCTTTGCTTCTTCCCTCGGTTTCAGCTTGGGTCACCTTGAAATGGAAGGACTATCAGGCTAGACTATCTATTTTTTAATCCCAAAGGTACCTAGATATTCCAGAGGAAGTCTTCCAAAGAATCCCATCGAGGAAGACACCAAAGGTAAAAGGGTCTTGAATTTTGGTTCACTCTCACAAATCGAAAGAATAAAACATGTGACAAGGGTGCAAAGAGAATAAGGTAAATCAGAGAAATTATACAACTCCCACTTCAAGATTGAGACAAAGGAGGAGCTGTAAATCATCGAAGAACTCATGCACCAAAGGAAAGAGGGCATGACCAGGAGCCAAATTGAGGAAAAGTTGATAGGATGGGTAGAGGACCCTAGATTTCTAAGAACCAAGGACACAAAAATGTGTAAAGAAACTAAAATGTATTGGGTTATTGAAATAAATTCTCTCTTAAGTAATGGAAGAAAGGAACACCCCACAACAACAAATTTAATGTATAAAAAAACTAAAATGTATTGGGTTATCAAATAAATTCTTTTCCAAGTAATGGAAGAAAGGAGCAACCCACAACAACAAATTTAACCCAAAAGGGACCAAATCAATAAAATAATTATCATGTTGAACAAAGAGTTTGAAGCACTAAAGAAATGTCTTTGGAGTCAAGTTTTACACCTTGACTAAGTAAGGAAATGGGGTAGAGAAAAGAAGTAGAATGCAGGTCAAAGAAACTTAAGAGAAGGGCCCTGAAATCCAAGAATTTGAAGCACTAGAGAAATGTCTTTGGAGTCAAGTTTTACACCTTGACTAAGTAAGGAAATGGGCTAAAGAAAAGAAGTAGAATGCAGGTCAAAGAAACTTAAGAGAAGGGCCCCGAAATCCAATTGAGGTAGACGAGAAGACCAAGAAGACATATATAACGCTGTAGCGAGAAGACATATATAACCACGACCACTTTCAATGAGTTACCTCACCACGACCACTTGATTAATCGGATAGTTAATTATAAATGACTTTATAAGTTTTTATGTTGTTACTATTTTCAGTCTTTAAACAATTCAAACAATTGCAATCTATATGTACACGCACATAGATAGTATTAGAACAATGTTAAGAATAGATTTCGGGGTGATAAAAGAGGATGGTGACATATTTTCCTACCGCCTGTCGCCTTTTTTTCCTTGAATGGCAGGCCACAAGATGCGATGATTATAAAATTTGGTGCATAACAGAAAGTTAGAAACGGGCTTTCAAAAATAAAAGATAAAACCAGAAAATTGGAAAAAAAAATGTTTGTACAGTGAAGGATTTTATATCCATTTAAAACTGATTTATGTTAAATATAATAGTATACAATTACTTCAAAAATTAGTATTAAGTTTGATAATATCTTATATTATGATGATGATGATGATGATTAATGTCCACTAAGATTTGATTGGTCTATCGGATTTTAAGAGGGTAGGTGATTACTTGTGATTATTTAGAATTTTGTTTTTGTGCTCGAAAAGCATTAAGAGAAGCTTTCCAAGATCACTATTTTTGTTGAGTTAAAAGGTTAGGAAGGTTGGTAGTGTGATCAATATTTTGAAAATGAGATCTAATATGGGTATAGGCTGGACAATGTAAGAGAAAGTGATTTTCATCTTCAACCTTCTTAGTGTCACAAAGGTGACACACTCTTTTATCCCAAGGCGTTTTAGGAATTGACCAATGCCCAGTTTCACTATGGAGCTCATGAGAATTTGTTCTTATCTTAGAAATGCTTACTTTTTTCTTTACACTTGGAAAAATAGATAGATAATTTTGATCTTCTAGATTATGGTTGATTACATCTTTATAAGACCTTGATTTTCTTTTTTCCTCTAACTCTTTATCACACCACATTTTTTCCTTAAATTTTGATTTAACTTTTTTTTAATAGTATCTTTATTCAATGGTTTCTTCCATGATTCCCCAATAGTTTAACCAAAACCGGGCATCTTTATACCATCCTGGCTTGAGTCGATGGTGGTTATGACTTGATTTTGAAGCAATTTTAGGTAGCCTCTTGTCTTCCATGTTGTTTAACTTGTTCTTATACATTAGGTATCTAGTCATAGC
>JASDQU010713940.1:0-12109 GCA_032191745.1 Picea mariana | reverse complement strand
TGTTTTATTATCATTCATTATATTTAAATTTTGTTTTTTAATATTTATAGGTATTTATTTAATTAGTATATTAATATTCTAATCACATTCATTGTAATTGCTTTTTATTGTGTCGTGTGTTTTGGCATTACATTTTTAGTATTTATATTTTCATTTTATTACTTCTTGTTTGATGTCAATACATAATGTAATTCATACTCACCTTTTGCATAATTAAATTTAAAAAATTTGTTTGTTTTCATATGTATTATTATTAAAATTCACCCTCACCTTTTGCATAATTAAATTTAAGATATTTGTTTGTTTTCATATGTATTATTACTAAAACTAATGAACTAAACCTTTTTTCACAATATTATTAAAAATTAATATCAATGTACTAAATTGTTTTGCAGTATATGATTAGAACTTATTGAATCAAATTTTCAATGTAAAAATGAAATCAATTTACCAACTCTTTTTATAATGTGTTTTTATTGATATATTAGTATTTTTGTACAAATTTGATGTTAAAATATTTTAGTTAAAAAAGATATTAAAATATTTTATATATGATCAATATTGAATTAGTTTTTTTTATTAATTATTATTTTTAAATACCTCATATCAATTCCATGTTGTGTATTTCCATGTTGTGTATGGAAGAATTTACAAGTCTCTTAGTAATTGTTTTATTCAAAGAATATATTTTTCTCAAAAATGATATTGAAGTAAAGAATATATTTTGCTCAAAATTTAGTAATTGTTTTATTCAAAAAATATATTTTTCTAACAATGATATTGAAGTAAAGAATATATTTTGCTCAAAGATGATATTGAAGTATTTTACAACAAGTAATATTAAAATATTTTGTCTATAATCAATATGAAAATATTATTTTAATTATTAATATATATGTTTTAATATCATATTTCAAATATAAAATGAG
This sequence comes from Picea mariana, assembly GCA_032191745.1. Classification (NCBI taxonomy): domain Eukaryota; kingdom Viridiplantae; phylum Streptophyta; class Pinopsida; order Pinales; family Pinaceae; genus Picea; species Picea mariana. The sequence continues at coordinate 11,180 of JASDQU010713940.1, read as the reverse complement.
TAAAAAAAAATTTGCAACTACCTAAAAAAATAATTATTAAATTAATTCAAATTATTTTTAACTTCCTTATATATTTATATTTATTTTAAAATTAATATAAACTTTATTATATTTTTATTTATTTTAAAATTATTTATAAAATTAAGTGTTCTCCCAAAAAAAAATCCTCAAAGTATCATGATGAAATTATTCTCCATTAACACATGTTGATCAAACGTTAGAAAAAGAAAAAGGTTAAATTATTTTATTTAATTATTTTTTAATTAAATAAGTTGAAAATAAAATTACCTTTTCCATTAACACATGTTGATCAAACCTTAGAAAAAAGAAAAAGTTTAATTATTTTATTTTATTATTTTCTTAAATTAAATAAGTTGCAAATAAAATTATCTATTACTATGTAATTTTATTTATCATATGTGTTTATCATATTTTCAATTACATTGAAAATTACTATTTATTTTAATAATATATTTCACTATATAATGTCCTCTCATAATGTGTGTTTATGATATTTTATTTTAACAATAAATGTTTATTTTATCATAATTTGGAAAGTGAGAGTGATAAGGGTAGGAGGATATATGGTATAATGATGAAAAAGTTTGATAAAGTACACAAATTTAAATGAGAGTGAGAGTGGTAGAGGTGGGAGGATATATTATACAAAACATATAGGGGTGGGGGAGATATTATGCAAAACTTATTATGTTTTGCATATTATCTCACTCCACCCTCATATGAGATATATATTTTACATAATATATTACCCTCATAATCATATGAGATATTGTTTTGCATAATATCTCTCTCACCCAATATAATATCTCCAAAAACCTCATCCTCATATATTTTGCATAATATCTCCCCTCATGCCACTCCTCTCACCATCACCTTCATAATACAATTTTATTATCTTTTACATAGTCACTCTCCTCACCTTACCCTCACTTTCACCTTACCCTCAAAAGAAGTTTTTCTTAGTATCTATACCTACTCTACCTTCATGGAGCCACATGATCACCCCTCGTATTATTATTATGAAGTTGTTTTTGCATAATATCTTCCCATCCACATATCATGTGAAACTATACCCCTCACCCTAATAATTCTATCATTGAATTAGTTTGGAAGGTTAATAAATAAATTTAGATTGTGGTGACAGAGATAGTGAAGTGTTGTTTTTCTCCCTTATACTCCAATAAAATTAATCATATCATGCTTCCACTGCATCGCATATGTAATGCAACGACAATTTCCATCGCCATCAACGTTATATAAAACATCCTACACGCAGACAGAGATTATAAGTAATCTTTATGTCGCTCTCATTCCAGAATCTGAAAACGACAGGTGTGATTTCCCAGTAGTCAGCATATATAGAGACAAAGTTGTCTTTTCAAAAGAATATATACAGAGAAGCGTAAGATGGGAGATGGGCTATATTCTGCTTCCGGGTAAAGAGGAAAATCAGTGGATATGGACCCAAGGAGCACAGGAGATGGAAGAGCAGTGGAATGGGGCGAAGAGATCAACACAAAACGAGACAAGGTGGCCCTGCCATTCCATTTAAAGAAGGAAGTATGTGCGGTCAGGCCAGGGTGACGCTTGAGCTCTAATCATCTTTACAAGAACACAGAATCTTGTTATTGTAATTGCAAGGCGTACTTATTGACAACTCATTATAACAGCCAAATCGATTCCCTCGCTTATTGACCCCAACGCCGTCGCTCCATATACCGCAATGGGATGACGGCCATTCACTCCGCCCTCTTTCCCATCACATTTCTGATAGAAAATTGGGAGGATTTTGTCTGTGAAAATCAATGCAATTGTAAATCTCCATCTCACATGTAGTTATAAAGTATATTTCTGAACTATAATCAAGACTCTGAATCGGAAATCACTATTTGTTGTCAGTAATCTTGATGTTACGAAATTCAAATTTAAAAACAAAAACGACATGAATACCCTTTATCCCACACTTATTTAAAAGCTGAGTATGCGAATTCCTTCTAATTTCTGCAAATGTTCTTTTACAGATCCAGCGGACTTTTCTCCTTCGCCAGCGTACGGTTATTTCTTCTCTTAATATTACATAAATGGCTTGTTCCTACGTGACAAAACATTTCGATAATTTGTTAATTTTATATTATTTTTTTAGGATCGCTCGACAAATTTTGGTGGTTTTAGTTAAATAGTATGCATGACTGTTTACAAAGGCATTGTCTAAACGTTTTATTTTTTTTTTTTCTAAATTTAACATGAAAATAAGGATAAAATTTAAATTGCATTTCTGAATATATAAATGGATTCAGCTGAAAAACCCATAAAAATAACTTCTCAAATTTACAAATCCAACTATTCCTCACCAAATTTCTAACAAAAACAAACTAAAAATAAAAAAATAGAACTTTTAAATTAAACTTTTTAGAAAAACCATGATGAACATCTTTACATTAAGATATATTTGCACTCATAAATAAAAATAGATTTACACTCATTGAAATATACTTTCTATCTAGCAAATCATAATATTTTATGATATTTTCCAACTAAAACAACATAATTTTAGTTGGGTGGACTAGTCATTTCAAAGACACTTATATAAATATCATTAAAAAATCAAATAAAATTTATTTGATGATACTTTTATGAAGAGTAATTTGTAAATGGTAATTCCACTTTGTAGTGTACTGTTGGGATGCGTCACTAGAAATTCCCCAATTTCCTTTTGAAATTGTCAATAAATTCTTAACTATGTAACAATAACGTAATATTCCCTGTCACATGATTGAATTGAACATGCAAACTCTTGCATAACATGTTAATAATTCAAAAATGTAAAAATACATAGAAGTTATATAAGTATTAAATAATTAAGTGTTAAACAATTAACACATCAATGAGTAATGTAATAATATTAATGAGTAATGTAATAATATTAGAGCACATATAAATATGACATTTATCTTTTATGAAAATTATTGATCAATTGTAAATGTTCCTCCCAGTTATAGACTACACTGTTCATTGTCTCTTCGTAGTGAGTTATCATCGAGTTGGGACTATTACTTCACCAAGGAAAAAACTTTCTAGCCAACTATGGTCCATAGTTAGTAGCCTCAAGGTTTAAGCCAAGGTACAAAAACTCAACAACACTCCAATCTATGGTCTTTCATTCCCCATCAGCTTGCACAACCCAAGGTAGTGGTCCCCCTTCTCTGCATCGGGGTCTTGCGGGTTGCACCACTACCCTTCTAGGGATCCATCACAGGTCGGCGAGGAAGTCTCAGAGAACTGTGGCTCCAGGAGTTCCAGCTCTGCTCAGAGGTCTTCAGGTACCCTCGATGACTCACACTAGGGAACCTATCCCAACACTTCTCTGTCCATGGCTCCAACCTTCTCTGAGGCAACCTAAGGAAAAGTGTACACACCCTCAGGTCCACCCAGGATCCATGGGTAAACTCTATATTCTGGGTCACCATCTCCCATAGAGAAAATCCTTTAGTCAACCTATTAAAAATGAGATGAATAGAAAGGAGAATTAAACTAAATTCCTCATTTAAATATGCATGGACCCTTTTCATATTATATTATTATATAATATAGTAATATAAAGACTTAGGGAATTATTATATTATATTCATCTTAGCCCCCTTGACTTAAGCCTCCTTTACCTAGCCCTTAGCCCCATTTTCCACTCCTGGAGTCTTAGCTCTCCATACTCTTTTCGTCCCTTGGTGTGCAGCCATGGTGTTTTTATTTATTTATTAATTAGTGCATGTATGTACAATTTATAATATAAGCTCTCCAACCTTTGATAATATTTACAAGAACTTCGGCCTAAACATACCCGCTCACTAGCCTAAGTATTATATACAGGTGCACCGACCCAAACATATTGGCTCACTAGCCTAAGTATCATATGTACAATATATTTACAATCTAAGGATCAAGTTGGGGTATTACATTCCCCTCCCCCTTATTTATGCATTGTCCTTAGTGCATCTATATACAATTGTCCAATAAGAGTTCTTCAAAATTATGCAAACATTGATTTGACCTTCCTATCCACTATATGCACAGGCTGGAACCGGAAGTTTTCTTCGTGCTCCATCTTCTTGATTGTCATAATCGTCCTAGGAATCATCATACATATAAGTAAAACAAAAGAATAAAATAATTAACGCATGCAATCAACAAATTCATGTATGATTTGATAAATATTCAATGGATAGCATAAGGTTGAGGATCTCCCTTTTAGTTGGTAGGTGAATCCTTTGAGTTCCTCTAGCTACCTAGCATAAGGCCTATTAAAATATTCATTACTTGAGAGATTAAGAATCCTTTCAATTTACAACACTTTTTGTCTGAGTTGGGTCTATGAAAATGCCTTTCAATCATATGCCACTAAGTGTCATTCAATATTGACTGACATGTTACTTTTTCGTAATGATCCACCACACCGGTTTCCATCCACCTCATGGAGTTTGTGCTCATTGATTGACATCAACACTGGATTGCAAAATACTTACTCTTTCACCACTTCCTATGTTGAAGGAATTATGTTGGAATAACAAGTTTACAAAGCCAACATATCTAATCTCAGTAGAAGGTACCAATTGTCCAGATAGCATCCATAAGTCCCCTATACTTCCAATATGTCAATATGCACATAAATATTCACGAAAACCCAAAACATAGTTCTTGGATTCCAACTAGTATCGTTCCTGTTAATACATTTATGGGCTTGCAATTATTCCACTTCATGACTTTCCTACTATATATTATTTTTTATGTTTGTAATATCTCGACAAGCATCACTAGTGATCATTTGGAGATTAGATTATAGTACTCTTGGTTTTTGTCCTTTTATTGTTGTCACTCTTCCACTTGTAGTGGCAACATAAACCTTGTTCTTATCCATGTCATAAGTTGGAGCTCCAAATACCTAATGTCTAGCGATTAGGATTCATGAGGTATGCCATATAAAGAGAGAAATCTACTAAAATAATCCTCCATATCATCATAAACCAACCCAAGTGTGAAATACTAGGACGTTCCTCTATTTTCCTTTTTGAAATCTATAAAAAATGCTCACTAATCTGATCCATAAATAAGGTCTGCTATGCTCATGAAGTTTTCAAATTCTGCCCTTACAAATATTCATACACAGTCTTCAAGGGATGAAGATTTCCTCTTGTCTTGCTTGATGCTATATGCTATAAATATGGAAGAAAATTTCCTATTGTTGTTGTAAATAGGATTTTTGTATGTTAGTAGTGTATTGTTACAAGATTCCAGAATATATTTACAAGATGTTCAACTTCTAAAAGTGAAAAGACAATAATTTGACATGACAATGATATCAACAATTTTAATAACCATCCAAAAGGCATATACAAGCATGAAATATTGGTGTAGATAGCTATCTTCCTATGGATTTAAAAAATATATTATGTATCAACCACACCAATATAGTATATTTCAATTGTTGTTATTTGTTTGTTTAGTGGATAAAGTTAGGTGGGTTAGGTTATTGGGTTAATTTGATTAGGTTTGTGTGTAAGGTAGGTTAATTGGGTAGGTTAGGTTTCAAGTGGCTCAATGGAGTAGGTTATGTACAATCTAATGAGATAAGTATAATTTAGGTGGGTTAATGGAATATATAGGATGGGTTAATGGGTTAGGTAGGTTATGTCAATTAACTTTTGGTATCTTTTTTCATAGTAGGTTATGTGAGTTATATAATTTATGTGATTTAGGTAGGTTAGGCTAAACGAGTTATGTGAGGTATATTGGTTAGATAGGTAAGCAGGTTAGGATATATTATAATGGCTAGTGCATTAGTTGGTTAGGTGGGTTTATGGATTAGAAGGTTAAGTAGGTTATGTTGAGTACATAAGGGGTTAGATGGGTTAAGTAGGTTATGTGCATTTTTGGTTTAGGTATTTTATGGGTTAATTGGATTATATAGGTATATGGGTTGAGTGGATTACATAGGTTATTGGTTTTGGTGTTTTAATGGAGTTGTTTATGTAGATCGGATGGAGTTAGATCAGTCAAGTAGGTTATTTTTTATTATTATTAGCTACTTGTATTTTAGTAGTTTAGCGGAGTAGGTATATTATGTGGGATAGGTAGGTTATATTAATAGTTTGGATTGGCTTGGTGGGATAGGTTAGTAGGTTTAGCATGTGAGGTTTATGTATTAGATAAGTTAGTGGGTTAGCATCATGGGGGGAATTTCATGGACTAAATTTCTTATTCTTTTCCAAAAATGATTCATCAATTTCTTATTTTCTCCAAAAATGATTTGTCAATTTCCATTTTTTTTTCAATTGCCAAATTTCTATATGATAAAATTATTATATTTCAAAACAACCAAAATTTTGTAGAAACTATATAAATTCCTTAATAATTCGAATATTTTTACAAAGATGTACCAAACATTTTTAGTTGACATTTTAAGAATTAGTAATATTTCCCAAGGCTTATACACTTCAATATAAGTATGGATCCTTAAATTTTCCCTAGTTGATGTGATTCATTTTCTAGTGGGATAGGTGAATTGTTTAATATGTAAATACAACATGGATTCACTTAAATTAAAAATACCATGTGTTGTGAATATTATGGAATAAATTTACATAATAGTTAAGAAACATCAAAACAAATAAATAAGTAAATCACACACAATATTCATCGCATAGTACACAATAATTATTTTGATGGATAACTCTCACGTGGAAGAAAATTCAAACCAATTTTACTATATAAATTTTTCAACCAACAAATTCTTACAATTTTAATTTTACAAATGTTTTAGGACTTCATGTCCATAGAAATATGTTCAAAGGGTCTCACACATTTAGTACTTTGAAGTAAAGTTCACTATTACATTTGGGGTAAAATTTTGACATTCATATCTATATTTGGAGCTCCATGGATTGTGATTACTATTTATTTTGATTTCTAACATAGATAATGACTCACATGGTTCAAGACTAATATACTTAGTTTCCTAGACCTCAAAAATCTCACTACAAGGTGACCAAGACTCTAAGGAAGAACAAGGAAAGGAGGGCGTAACATACCCAACCACTAGCAGGCTGGTCAGGTTACTTCAAGGACATATTTTGAATTATGATGACAACTAATTAATAAATAAGAATGAAACAAATGCGATAAACCACACATGAAATCATAAATATTCTTGATATACTTAAAAGGAATGATTAAACATACCATGCACAACAATAACCAACAAGAAGGAACATTAAAAATACATATCTTAGAGATAATAATTAAAACACAATGGAAATAAATATACAATAATAGAAACATATGATAGAGACAGAAATTATATATAATAATACCAATCAATAACTAACTTTAGACCAAGGATATTCCACCCAACCTTAGACATTGTTTTTCCTTGTCTCAACAGCAAGTCACCCCGAGCCAGGGATATGAATCCACAAGGATGGGTTCCAGAGAAAAAATCAGCTTCCCAAACCAGTCAACACTCAATATCTCATAGGTTTCTCAACACACAACAATCCAAAGTACACCACTATCTTCTCTATATCACGCGAAAACCAAAGACAGTGAACCCCCTTAACTTCCACATAGTCCCTCAAGATGTCCACTTCTTTCTAGGGATCCATTACATCTAGTCAAGAATCTCCATGCTGGGACTCTTAGGATTTGCATCTATGAAAAATATATATCACATGCTAATGCATCGTAGGAATACAAGAACCAATTCGTGGTTGGAATTCACCAGTAATTACTAGAGCCAATAAAGCAATGGATCCTCTCCTCAACAATTCATTTCCATCTCCCAAGAAATAACAAGAATGAATGAGGAATAATGAATGAATGATGAACCGAAATATGAGAAAAAATGAATGATAATCCCCCCAAATATCCCAAAAGAGGGGTTTATATATTTACATTGAAATCAAGAACCACATGGATTTCCCCCCAAGAAGCTCATGTAACCATTTTTCCCAAATAAAAACAAGGTGGGTATATAAAATATAATATAAATACTTATCTGCTTTATCCCCCTCTCTCATGGAATCATATACCCCTATAACTCTTGTCCATGTTCATCTTCTAACCAATGATGTATTTTAATATTTTCAATGTTCAAAGTATTACATTTCCTAGGCACTTTGTCCCCTTTTAATTGTTTAGGCACTATGGCCTTTAATCAAATAAAAAAAATACATTATTAATTCAGAGACTCAAAATAGGGTTATTACATTCCCCTCCCCCTTATTTTGGCACTATCCTCAATGCATATATAAAAAAAAATCAAAATTTCAAAATTCTTCTAAAAGTTGTGGGTACTCTACCCAAGTAGCATCCTAAGGACCATACTAGGTCCACTGAACTCTTACCATTTATATGACTTGATTTCGAAGAATTTTGACTTGTCTTTCCAATATGTGCACTGACTAGACATGAAAAATATCCTTGTAGCTTCACCTAAATCAAATTCCAATAAATAACATGGTTAAGATCATGTACATAATTGTTCAACAAAGAGGTCCATGAAATACATTGTGCACATTCATGGAAGTAGACTATGGAAGCATGTATGAAACTAACCCTATGCTATCCAATATCTCAAATGGACTACAGAATCTAGCTGCTAGCTTTGTATAACTTCCCAACTGTAATGAGCTCTTCTTGAGCTTCACTTTCAAAAATGCATGTTCTCTCACTTTCAATTCTCTAGTTTTCATGTTCTTATCTGCATAACTCTTTTTTCTATATTGTTTTTTTTTTCAAATTCTACTTAATTTTAACCATCTGGTCTGAATCCATATCCTTGAGCAATTATGGCCCAAGTACTACTATGTCTACTGGATTGTCCCAACTTAGTGGAGTATTGAATTTTATACCATGCAAAGCTTCAAATGGACTCATCTTCAATGAATCTTGATACCCATTATTATAGGAAAACTCAACCAAATGCAAGTAATCCTCTCACTTAGATGGTTTATCCATCACATGCATTCTCAACATGTCTTCAATCACTTGGTTGACTCTCTATGTCTACCCATGTTACTATCGATGGTATGTTGTGGTAAATTCCAGATCTGTACAAAAACCTTTAAAGAATCCACTCCAGAAATTTGAATTAAACTCACCATATATGTTTAAGACAAGTTCCTTAGGTATTCCATGCCACCTAGCAATTTCCTTCATGTAAATTTCTGCAACATTAGTTGTTGTATGATTCATTTTCATAGAAACAAAATAACAATACTTTGTTTATTTACGAACCACTACCATTATTGAATCATGTTTTCTTTTTGTCCTAGGAAACTTAGTGATAAAATCAATAGTTACCACTCCCCATTTCTTCTCTAGAATTGGAAATGGTTGTAGCAAAACTATTGGATGTTTATGCTATGCCTTCACTCTCTGACATTCCAAACATCTAAGAATGTAATAAGAAACATCTTTCTTCATTCTAGGACAAAATAATTGGCTTCTTACTATTTAAATTGTTTTCTGGTAACCAGAATGTCCTATATGTAACATTATGCATTTCTTTTAATACCAAATTCCTAAGTTCATCGAAACTAGGAACATAATTTCCATTTTCATGCACAAATAATCCATCTTCCTTAATCATATATTCTTTAATTTTATGTTGTACATTTTCTTGCTGTAAACATTCTCTTGCATGTAGGTAATGTTGGTATGTAAAAACAACATCCAAATTTTTAATCTTCAAATATGATTGATGCATAAAATTGGCTATAGCACACATGAGATGTACTCTTATGTTGAGTGCATCAACAACTGNAATTCAAATTTCTTTCCCATGAGATAATTCATCTACATATTCAATGCATTAATTATAGTATCAAGATCCAATTCACGTGTGGAATAATTCCTCTCATGTTCTTAAATATTCTTGGACTCATAATTAATGACATGTCATACTCACTTAAAAATTCTAGTCATCTTGTCTACCTAGCATTCAAAGTTAGTTTCTCAAAAATATTTTTTAGGACACTATGACCTTTCCTTAATTCAAATTTCTTTCCCATGAGATAATTCATCTACATATTCAATGCATTAATTATAGTATCAAGATCCAATTCACGTGTGGAATAATTCCTCTCATGTTCTTAAATATTCTTGGACTCATAATTAATGACATGTCTATTTTGAGTGAAGACTCCACCAAGTCCTTCCTTGCATGCATCTATACATACCACAAAATTCTCATTTGGGTAAGCAATATTTAAAATACTTTCACTAGTAAGTAATTCTTTCAGCAGATTAAGGTTCTATTCTCACATTGTTTTCCATTCGAATTTAATTCCCTTCTTTTGTAAAGAAGTGATAGGATGAACAATTTTAGAGAATCCTTATATAAATCTTCTGTAGTATCGATCTAAACTCATGAGATATCTCATTTATGAAAAATTCTTTGGTGTTGGCTATCCTCTAATCGCTTCAATATTCTCTTCATCTAGTGCTATACCTTCTTTTAAAATAATGAGCCCCAAATAATGGATCTTTTCTTGGTAAAAAGAACACTTGCTAAGTTTTGTATAAAGTTGATGTTCCCTCATCACTTGCAACACCAACATTAAGTGATGTTGATTCTCTTTCTCTGACCTAGAATAGATAAGTATTTCATCCAAGAACACAATGACAAACTTATCGAGATAATTTCTAAATATGCCATTCATTAAGCACATAAAGACAGCTAGTGCATTGGTTAGCCAAAATGGCACCAGATTCATTATTTTCATACCTGGTTCTAAAGTATGTATTACTAATGTCTTGTTCATTTATTATTACTTGGTGGTATCCTGATCTCAAGTCTATATTTGAAAATATATTTTCCCCTCTTATCTGGTCAAAGAGGTCATCAATTCTGGGTAGATGGTATTTTTTCTTCATAGTGGCTTTATCAAGTTATCTAAAGTCAATACATAGCTTCAATGTTTCATCATTATTTTTGAAAAAGAGTATTGGTGCTCCCCAAGGTGAAACATTTGGGCATATTTACCCTTTCTTAAACAATTATTCTATCTACATTTGTAGTTCTTTTAATTCTAGTGTACTCATTTTGTAAGGAGTTTTTGATATTGGGGCATCTCCTAGTACCAAATCAATAGACAAATATATATTCC
>JASDQU010713938.1:34436-46875 GCA_032191745.1 Picea mariana | reverse complement strand
ATTCATAATCTGATTCTGAAAATATTGATAAAAGATAGATCATCGACGCAGACCCCATTGCTATTGTTGTGAATGCAACAATTCAACCAGAAGAACCCACAGATCCTGAAGAGGGGGAGCTCCTTTTTCATTCACAGATGTGGGTGAAGGGGACCTCGCTACATTTTATTGTTGATAGCGGAAGCCAGAAGAATCTCATCTCAACAGAGGTCGTCAAACAATTGGGATTATCGACAACACCACACCCGCAACCATACAACATTGGGTGGCTTTGCCAGGGACGAGATCTTCGTGTCAGCCAATAGTGTCAATTGTCATATGACATCTAGCCCTTCAAGGATGAGGTATTATGTGATGTTTCCCTACTAGATGTCTGTGATTTTCTCTTGGGCCAACCATATATGTGGAAGCGCTATGATATCTCTGAGTCTCGACCCCGTAGTGTCATTGTTACTTTGGGGGGTCATATCTACAGGATACCAGAGGTACTTCCAACTACCGTCCCACCTAAACAATGCCACAAAGTAGTATCTCATACTACAAAATTCAACTTCTTCACAATTAGTTCAAAAGTTGAACAGAAGGATACTGCAACCACTACAACCTCGGCCCAAGCACCTTCTATCCAATAGAAGGAGGTTGATAAGAATGCATAAAATCACAAATATTCCTTCTACACCCAAACATCTCATGTAGCCCGACTGGTTGAACAGATTCAACCCTGCCAACAACAGGTTCATGACATCCTTCCACAACTCAACGTCTCCAGCAAGACAAGCATCGCACCAAGATTCAATCATTTTCCCCTCTCCCCCAGGAACTCATCGCAATGGATACCATTGCTTCCTAAAGAGTGAGGATTGATCCAAGTGGATATCGATGTCCACCCACCTTTTTCATCTGGCTCAAAATAGTTTTTTGGCATTTATTAGTTTTAGCATTTTTAAACTTCCAGGGCCATTTTGAGGGCCTAAATGAAGTTTTTAGGGATATAAATTCTTAATGAGATATAAAGGATTTTATTGATCCCCCAAAATGAATCTCCTTGAATATACCTTTCCAACGAGCTATCGTGTGCCCCAAACAAATATTGTATGCCAAAGTTACGCCCCCGGGAAGTTGATACACCAAACTACCCAAAACAGGGTCCACAAAATTGTTGGATTTTCATCTTCCGGGGTTAGGGTTTTGGATTTTATTTATGATAAAAAGGCCTTTGGAGCCTCATTTTAAAATCATATTCTTGTGAATGCGAGTAGCATACACATCTATTCTCAGAGATAAGCTGCCACCATTCTAGCGAGTCTTTCACTCTGTATTTTTATAGTCTTTGAACATTTTCGCTCATTAATAGAAAATTGTGTATTATTGTATTTATGTGTTTATGGTTGCATCTATGATACATTTATGTTATATTATTGGATATCCGAGATGTCTCTGTACATTTATTTTTTATATCTCCACTCTCATTTCGTGTCGAAAATAATCCAGATCACTTGCATACATGGACCACAATCTTCGTGCCTCTGGAATGACAGGGCACAGATGAGTAAGGTGATCTCCCTTGCAAAGCTTACAAGGGAAATTAGGTTTACGTCCTATCTGTCTAGGTTTCTCAACATAGTCAATTCCCCCAACATGAATAGCAATGGCTGGTTACTTGTCCTCAACATGACTCGTAGAGGTTGTTGACAACTCTCCAACATGGCTAGCAGAGGTTAGTTGTTGAAATCTAGTATGAATCGCATGGACTAGGTTCGTGCCCCCAAAATGAATTGCAGTGGTTGGTTCCACATCTCCAACATGATTTTCAGAGGCTGGTGATTGTTCAATAACATGACTCACAAAGGATACAGACCTATCGCCAATATGATTAGCAGTGAATGGACTTTTCCCCCAGCATGATTTGCAGAGTTTGGGTGTTTTCCCCCAACATGACTTGCAGAGGTTGGGTACTGGTCTTCAACATGACTTGCTGAGGTTGATGACCTATCTCCAACACGACTTGTAGAGGTTAGTGATTTCTTCTTCCTATTCTTCCTCTTTCTATTTCGTTTAGACTCCCAGTTATTAGTAGCTATACTTTCACCAGAGAAGGCAAAAGGAGGAGGAGAAGACTTTGTTGACGAAGGAACATCAACATGATTCCCATGGAATAAGGTGCTTAACTGAGAAGTTTCAATAGCATTAGGAACATTTGGAATGGTACCCAACCAAACTAGTAGCCCCACATTCAACCTAGGAATGTACAACGTGGCCATCAAAGGGACACCTACATTTCCAAAGAAAGGAAAAGCACAAGAATGCCCTTGCGAGGGGGTTCCTTGGTTGGTATTGTAAGTAACTTTGGCCATGAAGATATTATGCATAGGTTCTTCCCTTGCAGGATCGCTCAAGTCCGTAAAAGTTTCACACACTGACTTTGGTAAATCAGTGGTACAAAAATATACGCCTATAAGGAAGACCCAAAAGTCCTCATGACCGATGGAGTGGGAGGTATACCACCTTAGGTCAAAGACCCAAATAAATGATTGACTAACTCGCTATGGAAAACTAAGGGGCATAGAGGATACCAATAAAAAGTCCCTAAAGATAAATCAAGCAAGAGGTAGGACGAACAGTTACGCCAACCAACACTAGAGGAACTTACTGGTGCAAGTGTAACTCAAACATGGAAACACCCTCTGGGTATACTCTATGAAGCATGGTCACATGTGTAAGTACCTATAAAAATGAAACTAAGTTGCCAACTTGTAATGAGTCACCAGGCGGGTACAATCGACAGTCAGGAAGATCATATGAGCAAGATAACTATGTCACAAACCTTTCAAGGGTACCAAAAGCAAATGGTTTGGAAGACAACTGAGGATATAGAACGAATTTGAGGTCTATGAAGCTTCGTCATCAGATGCAGTCATCAAAATCCAAAGAATGACCCTCAAATACGATCCCCACTACGTTTGGTCTAGATTTGGAAGGGCTATCTCCTCTTCCTTTCCTCACGCGACCTCATGTTTTGCCCCTGTGTTAGAGGGGGGTCCCGACTAACTTTTACGAGAACTGGACTTCAACACTCCTTAACTCATACTCTTAAGTTTTTTAAGTGGCCTTGGAGATTTTCCTCTCCACACCTAATCCAAGGCCCTAAAGCCTAGTCTAGTTGGTGTACCCTATAAAAAAAATGTCTAATTGATTTTAACATTAAGTGTTAATTTTAGTGGCTTGATTACTCAGGGGTGCGGTAGTGAAACTGATGTTGTTTGAGACTATTGAAAAAATGAAACTTATAATAACACTGGAAAAGAAAACTTTACACTAATCCTTTAAATGAAAAGAGTTTCAAGAAAGAAAATACATGAACAATTCTTCAAACCTAAAGATGCAATCTTTTATTCTTTCCATGCAAAATGCAAAATGCAACTTTCGAGTGAAACAAAAGAGTAAATGAAAGGATTTTCTTCCTTAATTTTGTTTTGAAATTCTTTCAAGATGAGAAGAAAACACAACCCTATGCTAATTTCTTTTTCTTTTTCAAATAACAATGTAAAGAAAGAAAGAGACCTAGCTAACATAAAAACTAGGTTTTCTTTTTTTATTTTCTTTCAATCAAAGAAAAACTAACAAAATATGCTAAAAGAAACTACAGAATACAAAGAATGCTTGGAAACACAAAAAGGCAAAGAAAGAAATCTATACAAGAGGATTTATTTGGAATTTCATAAACAATCTGAGCCTTGAACCTATCCAAACAAAGGTCAATAGAGGTCTATGGAACTCAGGAAGACCCGAGGAACAAAAGGTTTCCTAAAAGAAAAGGAAAGTTTTTGAAAAAACCACTCAAGATGACAAGCACGTGTGTTGTGCATAGTCAGACTGTGTATGTATGCGGGCTGTGTATATATAAAAACATGTATGTACGCAGTTTGGGTATAGAACAGGGCGTGTACGTGACTAAAAATTCTCAAAAAAGAGAAATATTAAGACAAACCACCTAAATCAAGGAAGTTGGTAATCACTTAGAAGGTGACCAGAGACCCAAACAGACTCAGAACACTAAAAAAAAAGGAATCCAAGCCAAACAAAAATCTCCTAACAAGACCCTAGAGAGATTCCCCAGTGGAGTCACCAATTCTGCTATGGGGAAAAATCCCCCTAATATGGGTCTAGCGACTAGGTAGAGCCTTGACGCCTTAAAAGATAGAAATGCTTCTATTCTACCCCAAATCCAACAAAATCCTAATGATAGTTAAAGAAAGGGAGAAAATATTGAAATGTGTATCTTAATTCTTCCCGCCTGTTGAATATCCCTTCCTGTTGTCGTCCATTCCAATATTATAGGTCTCCTCCCAAAGCTAGCCTAAAACAAATTCACAGAACAAACAATGACAACATATGCGTAGCTACCAAAATATTCTAAAGGGTTAGTTATTCATGAAAATATTCATAAACATAAACACATAGACATAAATATCTGGGACAATAAGTTTTCTATTTTATTGATAACAAGATTGTAAGTTACAACCTGAATCTTACCGACATCGCTCCACAAACCTTGCCTAGGTTCATCTACTTTGACTCCAAGTGCACTATTCCCGATATGCTATCCTCACCACCAACATGCCAATATAAGGGAAAATGATGGATGGTATAAGGAGGATGGGTGGAAGGGAATGTCGAGGATGAAACTTAAAGCAAAATGGAAAAGGCTTGGAATACAAGGGAGAAAATTTGGTAGAGTTCTCTTGCCTCTTCTTTGATATTTCCAAATGACCCCCCTAGGGCCCCGTTTATATGGAGACAAGAGGGTTAATTCGTTGTTAGAAGGGCTACAAGAGGTAATATGGTTAGGAAAATTGACATAGCCCATAAACTATGCTCGAAATCACGAAACTTTTTAATTTTTGCAATTTTTTAGAGTATACGCGTGTTGTCAGACATGCAGCTAGCGTATGTACGCACGTTGCATATATAGCAGGGCGTGTACACCATGCCAAAAGTTTTTTTTTAAAGAGGAATCTCAATGAAAGTGTTTGAAAAATGTGTCAATGAATAGGCCAACGTAAAAAATGCATGATAATGGCATTTTGAGTTATAACACACTTGGAAAGGGTGTCACTTCTTAACTGCTTCAATGGAATATTTAAAAATTGATGGCAAAAAATAATCGGCTTGCAATATCTTTTGGGTTGTCGTAAACCCATATAAATGATCATCACATGCCCCACTGTGACATTCATTGAGAACATACTCAACCGCCTCATGAGTCAAGCAACGATGTAAAATATTATCCACCCTTCGACGATACAGAGTGTCGCCGATAATAAGGTAGTTTTTATCTCGATGACGTATATGTCATCGATCGTCTCTCGATAGATGTTGGGGGAGCTTCATGGTTTGAAAGTAGATTAAAATATCTTCGTACCAGGGGTCCAAATACAAGATAAGGAAAATATGTTCATCCACAAATGAATCGTCATGAAAAATATCCTCATCCATTCTAGGGAAGTCTGACATCAGTTCTGCAAAAACTAGCGATTTCTTGGATTTCGTTGAAGAAATATCGAGATCAAATTATTGCAAAATAACAATCCACTTATTGTATTTCCCCCCTATGATACACCTACTAAGGACGTATTGAAATGGATTGATAATCGCAACCACGATAGTTTTGTAGAGTAAGATATAATGTCGTAATCTCTTGACCACATGTACAACGACCAAGACTAACTTCTCTACGTGAGAGTATTTGAGTTCAAGACCCACTAGATTTTGACTAATATAGTAGACAATGTGCTCATGGAGCTCATCATCCTCCTGAGAAAGTACCATACCAACCGTCCCTTTAGATGCGGCGACATAAATAAGAAAGTCTCTATTGTAGTCCCGGGGCTTCAGCAGAGGCGATGATACCAAGGATTTTTTAAAAGCGTCGAAGGATTCCTGGGCTCCTTCATCCCATATGAATGGAATGTCCTTCTTCAAAAGACGCATGAAACCTTTTGTTAAATTGGCATAGTTAACTATGAAACTATGTAGGAAGTTAGCCTTCCCCTATAAACCCTGAAGTTGTTGAATGTTGCATGGGGGAGGCAACCAAAATATTGCCTCAACCTTCATAGGATCCACCATGATCCCATTCTCATAAACTATGAATCCTAAAAGACGACAATACCTAACACAAAATATGGACTTGTGAGGGTTCAACTAGATGCGATAATAACGACATCTCTCAAATACTAGTCGAAGGTGAGTTGAGTGATCTACCCTCTTGCGAGAGTGAGTAGCGAGATCATCTAGGTAAGCTTCGACGATATGCTTAAGATCATGAAATGCAAAGGTCATGGCACGTTGAAAGGTCACTCCAATGATTTTAAGACCGAAAGGCATTTTCCGGTATGCAAAGGTACCCCGAGGAAAAATAAATGTCATCTTGTGTTGATCCTTAGGTTGATTTGAATTTGATTATAACATGAAAATCCATCCATAAAGGAAAAGACTTCGCTTCACGCACACTTGTCGATAATCTAGTCAATAAAAGGAGTGGGGAAGTTATCTTTAGGAAAGGCTTTGTTCAGGTCCCAAAAATCCATACATACGTGGATGGTTCCTTGTTTTTTATCTATGGGAACAAGGTTGGACACCCATTCGGTCAAGGGAACCAAATAGATGAAGCCAACATTGAGTAGCTTCTCCATCTCTGCCTTAATAGCGGGGGCCTTCCTAGGATTAACAACTCTAAGATGGCATAAATATGTTCAATCAGAAAGGAAAGGAATGGACCTCATCGACAACAAAGACTCACCGGAGATGGCATAAATATGTGCAATCGATGTCGTGAAATCAAAAGTACCCATCAAGGAGAAATACATCCCGACACCAACATTCTTAGTTGCCTGCTAAGAATTATCAATAATGGGGACTGAAGGTCCCACTGATGCATTAGGACCAGGATGTGCAAAGGACAATTGGTCGATCATCACGATCTTTCCTTCATGAGAAAAACATAGAATGCAGAAAACCGATGACACAACGACTGTCATAACATAAGTCCAATTACACCCTAGTGGTAGATTGTAGTCGAGAGGTGCATCAACCACCTCGACCTCTAACTCCACTGTCTTTCCACCTAACTGGACTCGGAAAGCAGGAAGGATCCCCTGGGGTCTAAAAGAATGCCCATATAATGCAGTCAACATGGTCATGGATTGAGACAGGGGTGGAGAGCCAATGGCTTTCCAACATGATAGAGACATCACAAATGTCGAAGCACCTTCATCAATTGCAGTACGCTTGATGGTAGATTTCGTGTACTCCACATGGATTTGAAAGAGCATGTGATAAGGTAAGCGAGGCTTAACGTTCGTGACATCAAACTTGATAACCTTTGAGCCACATGGGTCTAGAGCTCCTAACACAGATAGCGAGACATTCCTCTGTGAAGGACACGTCTGGAGCACCTCCAAAGCCGACATCGCGCATGGGGTTTGGCTAAAATTCTCAAAAATCTAGTAGTTTTGGGTGGGTTTGGCATTAGGATTGTGGGCAGAGCGCTGAAGTACCCCTTTCAAAATACGAGGCAAAGGTACTGGCTTATCAATTTTAAGATATTGGGATTCTCTTTAATAATTATGTGAAACAAAGATGTATATTTTAGAGGATATTAGCATTATATAAATTTTGTCACATATTCGAATTCATTTTAATATCTTAGTTATAATTTGATAAATAATTATAGAAACTTGGAAGGTTTGAATTCCACTAAACAATAAATATATTTATCAATGCTTCTTTTTGAATTGAGTTTTTCATTTAGCAGAGTTCATTTCCGAGTCCTTGCCAAACAAATGAAGAACCGACTTCTTACATGATAAGTACTTAACCCTACTAAAGTGGTGGTTAATAAAACAATAGTATGAAAGAAAGAACAATATCATTATGACATAATATCTAAGGTAATAGACATAATTCCCATACCAAAGAACAAAAGTTCAATTCTGATCCTAGGAATAACGAATATATATATCATAACTAAAATCAACTCACGCCTACGTTCACAAATTAGATTTTCAATTCGAAAAAGACACGACGGAGAACGCACCCCACTTCTTTACACCCACGTTTCCAACGTCCACATTTCATGCAACGTCTTCCCTGCTCGAATTACGCGATTAGATGCGTGGCGTGCCGCTGACAGCTACGTCATCCACGTCCGATGACACTCACCTATTTTTGACTCCACTCCACGTCGGAGGGTCGCTGTCGAGAAAATTCCGTCGTCCAAAAAGCAACGTCGGAGGAGGGTCGCTGGCGAGAAAACTCCATCGTCCGAAAAGCAACCGCAGGTGACTTGGGCAGCCAAGAAAGCAAGAAAAGGACAGGACGGCAGCACTGAGCAGCTGACTTGGGCGGCTAAGAAAGCAAAGCATCGACAGATGCTTTGGGTGGCTTTTAAAGAAAGCTATGCCAACCTGTCGTTTCCACAATAGAATCACTACATAACATATTATTGCATTTAATAGATGAGAAAAAAGCAATAGAAAGTTTCCACAATAGAAAAAAATAAAAATAAACTTTCTAAGAAACAACCATCCAACAAAAATGTGCTATGAGAGGTACCATGAAATTAGTCATACCTATAAATTATAAATTATTTTGATGCTTTATTTTTTAAGATAATATTACTTAAATTTCCCTTAATTAAGGGTAAGGGAGTCAGATTTGATTCTCTTTGTTTTCCTATGTAATTCCATAATAAACACATGTATAAGAAAGYTTGTTTTGGTCAAATTTGTGGTATTATCACCCATATGGACAACAAAATATTATATCAGTTTTTAAAATAAATATATTATTTAAGATTATATTTATTTATTAATTTTTAAATGGTAATGTTATTTCTTTTACTTAATTATTACTTTATATATATATATATATATATATATATATATATATATATATATATACAACTTGAGTAGAGTTAATGGTTAAGAACGTGTGCTTCCTCTTAAGAGGTCACAAGTTCAAATCCAGAGAGGGGTAGGGTATGTATATCTTCGTAGACTTTACCAGTCAAATTGTTGGGCGGAAGAGGTCTCATACACCAATTTGGTGTCTGGCTTGACCTAGTTGTCCATTTAAATAGTTGCATTTACTTAAAATGCATTAAAACCCATTAAGAGATGAATAAGCAATAATGTTTTAAGAATGGATGATCTTTTTTTATCTACAAGGATTGATTACTCTTTGTTCACTCCCACACCTTTAGCATACTATTTTTGATAACTTCACTAAATAGTTATTTAAATAAATGTAACTTGTTCATTTTGAAGTATACTATCACTTAAATCAATGTACTAAATCATTTTGCACTATATCATAAAAGTTAATGATATAGGGAAAAGTATTTTATTTATGGACTCTCTCTCTCTATGTATGTGTGTCACTTGTCAACTCCAATAAAATATCTACCTCATTAACAATAAGTCTAAAAAAATGTTGTAACTATAATATATATATATATATATATATATATATATATATATAATGATGAGAACCTTAACCACCACCACCATCATATACAATCTTGAAATATTTTATTTATCCCTGACATTGAAATATTATTTTGTTATTAATAAAATCAGAAGTGTCAAGTCCATGTTGAGCGCGGAAGGAATTACACACGACGACAATTCTCTCTCTTTCTCTCTCTCTCTCTCTATGAGGACCTTAAGCACCACCACCATCATCATCATATATAATGTTGAAATATTTTATTTATGGTCAACATTGAAATATTTTTTTATTATTAGTATTTTTAAATTGCTACGTGCCAAATCCATGTTGAGCATGGAAGGAATTATACATCTCCCTCATACTGGACTCTAGAAAGAACCTCTTGACGCAATCACTTAAATCTTCAATGTTTAGTAGATTTGCCTCTTTTTTTTAAGGTAACAAAACATATCATAGCTCATCATATTTAAGGAAAACGACACCACCCAAAACACCTTGTTGGTGATTTATAAGGGAGCAAATTTTGGTAGGGTGATCTATAAGGGAGCATATTTTAGCTCCTAGATGTCTCTAGGTCTTGGGCCATTAACTTGTTTCCTTACGTCCAAGGAAGACGAGCTCTTAGCCATAGGCTCTTGATTACCCAATAATCTATCTTTGTGTAGCCGTTTAATTGCCTCATACTTAATTTTATAATATTTGTTTTTGTCCATAACCAAATAAATCACACTCTAAGCTTATCTAGATCCTCCATTATTGTGTGCATTATCATGCAATCTGGTTGTCACCCATTCATAATCTACAACCTGTGATTTGTTTTTCTAAAATGTTTTTGGTTATCTCAATAAATTTATAAGATGTTATTTTAGATTTCAACAAGATCTCAACTTAATCCCTTCCTAATGTGGCATAACAATTATGAGAGAATCTCCAAAACTTTTCTTGTTCAATTTCTTGCATGATTCATATTTTAATCAAATTTTTGAAATTTTAGATTTACTTAACATGCATGGTTCATCTATGTGTTTGTGTGTGTGCTACACAAAAATACCTTATAACTATGGTTGGATTCCTATAGATGCAAAACATAGTTATCTAAACAAACATTTTTATACTATAGTATAAAGAATCTATAAAACAAACCATACAAGCCAAAGTTGTTATAATAATACATATTATAATCACACCTAGTAAGAATATTCTTCAATTAGCTCCCATGCAATGGATAATATTTTGCATATGATACTTTATGCAATAAAAATTGTAGGAGTACTCATTGTTTCTTCCAATCCACATACTTACTAACCTCTTAATACAATATGGTTGACCCTATTTCATCTCATTGATCATATTGGTCATATTGACAAGGTTTCACGATCTTGACTATACACCCTAACACACTAAATTATTAATACACTCTCATCCCTAACAATAATGACCATAGACATAGTACACCCCTTAATCCCTATGACTCATAACACATTTTTCCTTTAAAACAATATGACCCTTAATTGTTATGATCCTTGACACGACTATCCCTTAACACATTATAACCCCAAATACACAAACCCATTAACATGACAATACCCTTAACCATTATGACCCCAAACACACTATACCTCCTAATTCTTATTACCTCTAACAAAGTCACCCCCAAACTACTATAACATTATATCTCTTGACCCTAACACACCATACCCCCTCACCCCTATGATCCTTTATATAACCAACTCCTAACACACTATAACCACCTGACACAATCACCTTCTAACCACTACGACACCATACCCCCTAACCCTTATGATCCTTAACATAATCATTCCTTAACACACTATGAATCTAAGCTAGCTATTGACCCTTGATCATGTGTAATGTCCCTTTCCAAATGATCACTCCAGGAGATTGACGTAATAGCCTAAGTGATTCCCGTAGGCTATAGTCTATAGTCAGTGGGAGGAAAGGATATTAATTAATTATTTGAGGTCATCGGGATGAAAAAGTCAATCATTCTAAAAGTGACATTAAGTAATTAAGTGAAAGGGTGTTTTAAGTGAATTTCAACTTATAAAGTCACTTTACTTTATTATAAGGGAAAAAGGGTAAGCAAAAGGGTGAAGAGGAAATAAAAGAGGAATGATGATGCCCTCTCTCATTATGCATTTCTATTTTCTAAAAACAAATTGGAGAGATCTCTTGTAGCTTTGGCTCTTGGGACGAAAAACCCTAGAGAAGAAGATTGGGTTTCGTGGTGAGACTATCCACCCTAGCTGATCGTGGCGGAAAGATCACTCAGATCTTTAATTGTGCTTCATTGTGGCCGAGATTTCATCATTTGGCAACTGGGTTTTCATTTGTAGAAGTTGATTTTACTTGAGGAGGGCGAGTTGGGTTTGTGGATGCATTTCTAGTGTTGGTGGGCTAAGTTTTCCCTCTCTTAGAGGTCGAGTTGCATATGTTTTGGGATGAATCTCATTGTTGGGCCGATTTTCTTTATTCATGTGGACGAGTTTACTATTGGGAGGTTGAACCATCTCTATGGGTCGAGTTACTTCCAAATCAGGGTTGAGTTCCTTGTGGGAAGGTCACCTTCACTTGTGGTTGCCTTCATTTTTGTTGGGGATGAATTACTGCTTTTAGGGAGGTTGAATATAGGGTGTTGTCATCTATAGGATTGTCCCTTAATTCCTGGACTATTGTACACATCTTTGTTGGGCTGATTCATGTGCCTACAAGCATGTTATTTCACAGGCGTATTCATCTCAGTATTTGCAGAGGCAATCTACATAAATATATACCATGTTCTTCATTATTTGTTACTATACAAATTGCTGGGATTTTTCAGTGTACTTGGTTCTCCTAAATATTTAATGCAATTAATATCTTTGAGTCTCATTATTGGTGTCTCATTGTAAATCACAACAAGGAT
>JASDQU010713937.1:5022-20494 GCA_032191745.1 Picea mariana | reverse complement strand
TCATTGTTCCATGGTAGAGGGTACCAGTTCTTTGTAGTAACCTTATTAAGTTGTATGAAGTCAATACACAACCTTAGAGTTCCATTCTTTTTCTTCAAAGAGAGTATTGGGGCGTCCCAAGGTGAGACACTTGGGCGTATGTACCCCTCCTTCAACAATTCTTCCAGCTCCATCTGCAAATCTTTCAGCTCTGGTGTGCTCATTTTGTAAGGTTTTTTGGACATTAGGATATATCTAGGCATTAATTCTATAGAGAAGTCAATAGCTATTTTTCGTGGAAATCTTGACAACTCCCCAAACACATCTTCATATTCCTTTAAAACTATAAGATCTTCGATACTTTTCTCCTTATCCTTTTTTGTCTCTTCCATATGAGCTGCATATATCTAGCATCCTTTTCTAAAACTTATTTTCAGCTCCAATACTGAAATCTCTCTTATGGATATAGGTCTTGGGATACCTTGCACCATCCTTGAATTCCCTTCCTCATCAAGGCATGTGAAATCCTTGTTGTAGTAATCTAGGATTGGGAGATTCTTGTCCAACCAATCCATACCAAGTAAGCAATCATATGACCAAAGTAATATTATGTTCAAATATGCCTTAGTGCCAACTCCATTCATGTTTCCTAGGTAATCCTTGACAAGTTCATTGATTTTTCTCTTGGTTCCAATGGCTAGCTGAACCAACCATGACTTTCATGCTTACATCTCTTCAATTTAAACCTTTCAATTATTTTCGAATCTATATAGCTATGACTAGATCCGGAATAAATCAAAATAGCTATCGGCTAATTATCAATCTTACCTTCTACCTCAATCATGTTGGATTAGTCGTCTTCTTGTCTGTTGTCCAAGGATGCATAAATTCTTGGCATGTTTCTACCCACGTCATCCACTGTATTATCTTCCTAAATTCTATGCATAGTCCTCATTTTATCTCCCTTGTGAGGACATTTCTTGTACATGTGGTCTTCTTCACATCCCCAACACTTTGTGGGTTGTTTTCTTAGCCTTTTCCCCAAGGAATCGGTCATTTTTTGTTGGCTACCCTTCCTGATATGCTAGAGAGTTGTTCCTAACAAATGGTGGTTTGAATCCTTTCTTCCTCTGATCTATCCTGCCTCTATTCTTATCATCCCAAGCCTTTTGAAAAATTGGTCTTATTTTTCTTTTTCCATAAAGATACTTAGCCTTTCTTATAGCTTCTTCCGGGGTCTTGGGCTCATCAAAATTAATTTGATCACTGTAAAAAGTAGGCAGCCCACTTAGAAATCTTTGTATTTTTACCTTCTCATCCTTTATGATTCCCACATACCTCAAAAATTCAAAGGAATCTTCTCTCATACTCATCCAATGTCATGCTTCCAGGCTTGAGTTCAAAGAACTCCTAAAATTTATTGTCATAATATTACTCTAACAAGTATCAATTTTTGTGAAAATACTTTTTGAACTCCCTCCATGAGATCCTCTTCTCATCAATGTTCTTAGCCCACTTGAGTTGATCCCATCACATAGATGTTTTTCCTTGAAGATGGTAGGCTGCAATTCTAGCTTCTACATTTGATGAATAGTCATGCAACTATAAATATTTCCTCGTGCCCAACAACCAAGCTTCAAAATCTTCTCCCTTCCTATGCTTTCCCTCAAAAGACGGTGGCTTGAGTTTTTTGGGTTCTCCTTCCAAAATGTTTGATTCAGGCCTTCTCCTTTTCCTTCTGACAAGGGACACACTTGGGATGCTCTCTAACCTTGAACATGCATGTGCTCTTCTGGTTGAATGTCCTGGTAAATGATGATGATGTCTACTAATAATCCTTGATTGTCTATATCCTCTATGATCATCCCTCCTATCATGAGATCTGGATGCTTCTACTTGCCTTGCATTGGATGCTTGTTTTGTGCTAGAATCCTTATTGACTTATCTCTGCAACATATTTAGACTCTATAGAAGCTCCTCCTTAGCTCTCATCATCCTCTCATTTTCCACTTTATAGCTCTACACTTCCTCCTGCAAGCTTCTCATAGTCTCAACCAACTCCACTGACTCCACCTTACTTCTTCATCCATTAGACTCGATCTCTGCATTTCCCATGTTGACATGTGAACCTATAATATTATATTCATGGTTGTAAGATCCTTGGGAATCATCTATATCTTTAGTCCTCTTATAGGAACCAAATTCATTTTTTCTATACCTGTAATTATGCAAGAAATGTGCATGCAACAATTATTTGTTAGAGTTAAGCATATGGTAAAATATTTCATTACTTAGATTACAGGTCATTCTTCAAATGAATTTATGAGGAGTATAGATGCATTGAAATATGATTTTGATTGTTTAGATACATTCTCCTCTAAGTTATCTTTCCAAAAACTATAATCACCCCTCATTATGAGTTCAAAGCTAAAAGTTACAACGTTTTGAAGTTTGCATTTTCTACTCATTTTTGACCTGTTTTTATTGATGCAGTTTATCTGAGAGACCATTTTCTACCACCAGTAAAAGAAAATCGGTGAGGAATTAGAATTGTTTTTATATCCAGTGTATATATGATTTATGATTGTGAACAGAACAACTTTCTGATTTAAAATCGGATGCTCCCGTCAAATTCTATATAAATTTGGAATTGATGACTTTTCACTTTTACATTTTCTCGAGACTTAGAATTTTTAGCCAAAACTGGCTATCTCCCAAACAGAGCAAAACTAGGGAAAACTCCCTCAAGAAAAAAAATTCCTAGATTGATGTGTAGATAAAATGTCAACTAAATAATTTTTTCTGGATTGGAGATCCGGGGTCCCTTTTCCTCCTCTGAAGTTTTTAAAAATCCCCAAAAGGTGCCTGGGAATAGTGGATATTTTCCTATTTTAGCACCTCTACTCCAACTTCTTTATAATTCCTCCAGAAGCCCAATTGGGTATACTCATTCCTACTTTTTGGATTCCCTGTAAAAATTTCACCTTTATCTGGGATTTGGTTACCAAGCACGATCCAAATCTTCAAAAGTCACAAATTTACTATTTTTTTGAAAAATTGAAGCAGAATTGGCCCATTGCCCTCACTGATACTTTTGTATCCCTCATCACTACAGAAACACCCCTTAAATTTCATTTGAATCTAAGTTGAAATTCTCTTGTTATGGCCAAAACAAGCTCTTAGCTCCAAACTTTATTTTAACTTTTCTATTTTCTCCTTCCCTTTCCTCCTTCTCTTTATGATCTTCTTTTCCTTTCTCTTCTTCTCCTTCTCTTCCTTCCTCTTCTTCTCCTCTTTCACCTCTTCTTTTCTTTCATTTTTCCCTTCCTCGAAGATCACTAAAACCCTTCATCGACGATCGACRATCTACAAAAATGTCACTTCTTCATAAGATTTCACCGAAGTTCCTCAAAAACTCCATTGATGATCGTGAAATTCCTTTGCATCATTGATCGAAAAATTATTTTCATTGATGATCGGTGAATTATTTTCATCGGTGACCGGCGAATTCTGAAAAAACCCCTACTTTGCGGAGTTTCGCCGAACTTCAATTGCTCCATCTGTTATCTACGAAAAAAATCCATACTTTGTAGAATTTCACCGAACTCTGACCGCTCCATCTCGATCAACGATTTCCTTCATCGGTGATTTTTGAAAATGTCACTACTTCATAATATTTCACCAAAGTCTGATCACTACATC
This sequence comes from Picea mariana, assembly GCA_032191745.1. Classification (NCBI taxonomy): domain Eukaryota; kingdom Viridiplantae; phylum Streptophyta; class Pinopsida; order Pinales; family Pinaceae; genus Picea; species Picea mariana. The sequence goes on along the minus strand of JASDQU010713937.1, from coordinate 16,813 downwards.
GACAATCAGTTCTTTTTGAAAAGGTCACTATTTCATAAGATTTCGTCGAACTTCAAAACTTAGAAGTTTTTGACCAAAACTAGGATGGATCTAGGTCGTCAATCTCAAAATAAAATGCAATCTCAGCCATTGATCCATCAATATCCATTATATGACCCTTTCCTTCTATCACCATGGCACTACCAATGTGGACCTTGTTAATCCATGGCAGGGGTACAATCCACGTCATCATCTATATGGAATTTTTCAAAAATATCGAAAATTTAAAATTTTCAAAAATTTAATAATTTTTCTGAAATTTTCTTTGATGCCCTTGAAAATTTTAACCAATCCAAAATGAACCTCGTGTGTTGATCAACAATTCGAATGCGATCTAGGCCGTTGATTTTACTAAATCCTCATTTACCATTAAAACACAAAGTTTGACCTTCCAGGCCAAATTTAACTCCACAACTTGCAGATCGATGCCATTGATCATCTCCTCAACCATTCTACGTGCAAATTTGATTTAAATTTGCTTATAAATTTGGGGGTTTCACTTTGGTTTCATAATTTTCCCCAAATATGTCATAGATCAAAACTATACAACAATGAATTTTCCAAATGTGTGTTGGTCTTTGGCCCATATGGGTTTGGTGTTGAACCAAACGCTATGATACCACTTTGTAGCGCCCCCACTATTAAACCCAACAACTTAAAATTTTCTGATACTAATTAAATCAAATGCATGCATGCTAAAAATGCCCATTCAGCTAAAAACATTTTTAAAACATGAATGCAGATAAATTATCATCACACAACAACATATAAATGTTTAAAACTTAAAGTTATGCACAACAAATAAATCCCATAAATAAGAATAGAAAAACATAGATAAAAGTACTTATCTTTTATCAACAAATATGCAACCAATTGTAGAGGATGGACGTTCCACCAAACCATAGATTTGTTGCTCCAAATATTAGCAACAAATCAACCCCAATATAGGGTTACAAATCCACAAGAAAGGAGTTTCTTTGTTGTCCACTCAAAGCCCAATATAACCCACAACAAATTGTTTTCTCCTACAACTATCCCAATCCTCGGGCTCTCTTCCCCTCAACCTGCACAACCCAAGGAATGGGATTCCCATTTATTGCACGTGGTCCCTTAGGCCTTCCCTCTTCCCTCTAGGACTCCAAAAATGGTTGGATAGGAATCTCTCTTGCTAGGGACTCAAAGGATGTTAGTTGCAACAACAAAATATCACTTGTTGTTGGGGTAATCTTTCACACGAAATTTCACTCTATCGGCCTAATACCCTGCTTCTTCATGAATTTAAAGCTCCAGAAAGCTGCCACATGCCCACTATGGTTAGCCTCAAGCTCCATCACTCTACTTCCTTGCTTCTCCAAACATTGTATGTCAAAAATTGATCTATTTTCCCATATGAATTTCCTTTTCCCCCATGCATGTTGAATCTCCCAATTCCCAAGGTTGATTGTACCCAGGCCCATACTCTCTATAAATATGTGAAGTAAATTTTCACACCCACCCTCTTACATGTGTTTAATTATTGGGGCTTTGATACACTCAAGAGGAAATTATAAGGTTCATACACAATAATATTTTTAGGAAAGTGGGTTGGATTAATACCCATGAATAATTTTTTCCATTGGACCCCCTCTTAGACCATCCCCTCTCTTGTGGAAACTTACCCCCCCATTAATCTATTCGTGTATTTCTACAACTAGCGTTACATTTTATTTTGTTATTACAATATACAATGTTTACATATTACATATGAGCTCATGTCCGTACATCATATTTACATTACATATCGCTAAACTAGGAATTAAAAACATGGACGTTGAAGCTACAATGATTAATGTTAATCTGGAAATGTTTCCCAAGTAATTAGGGACACTAATATCCATAGTATGAAGGTGTTGGCCCTTGGTTATATAAGGAAGCGAAGATTAAGGAAGAAAGGAGAAGTACGAACTATGCAGAAGGCACATTAACTAAGGAAGGGTCGAAGTGAGTAAAGAAGCAAAAAAGAAGGAGCAAAGTAAAGGAAAAGCTAGTTGTTGGAAGAGAAGATCGAGGAAGAAAAAGCATCGAGGAAGAGGGATCGTGGACAACTCAGCAAGCGGAAAAAGACATCAATGAGTGCTCTAGATCACCTCACAGAAAAGAAGGAAGGACAAGCTGGCGAAGCCCTTAAAACACGGGTCATGTGGACCTAGGGTTTTGGATCTAGGGTTTTGACACCTAGGCTTCGATCTAAGGTTGTCTGAGCATCATATAATGTATAAATAAAGGTCTAGGAGAGTCGAGAGGGTTTCTCGATAATTGGTTGTCAGTCATTATTGTTGTGATTACTGTTGTTAAGAGCAATATTGAGTCTATATTCTAGATCTTCAGCTAGGTGCGAAGATCAACCATGCAGTTGGGCACGCAGGAAGGGAAGAGAAAGAGAGAGAGATATCTGCAGCTAAGTGTGCATATAGAACTGTATGTTTTCATCTAATATATCAAGAAACATAGTTCTATGGATGTAGCTCTAGGGAGAGGGTGAACCACATATATCTTGTTGTTCTTTGTGGTTGATGATGTGATATTTTCCATGTGTTATATTGTTATTGCATTGTTGTGTTATATCATAGATATAACTTCGTGAAGTAATCTTAAGAGTGGTAAAGAATATCTAGATTGTTGTGTGTTGTTGTCCTAGACCCACTTTGCATTTCCTCTGGTTGTAGACACCTGTGTCATGCAACCCCCTATTGCTACTTCGAGTGAGACTGCATCTACTTCGCAGGTGTTGCCGAAAGGGCCTATAGTTAGGGCTTGTTGGTGCGTTGTAAGAGTTGAACCCTGGGTTTGCCCCTGTGCCAACAAATGGTTCTGCTGTTGGGACTAGGATCTGCATGAGAGAATGTCAAGGTGGTTTCCATCGAAGACAGAGATTTAGAAGTAGATAGATGAACAAGAAAAGAACTTCATTGAAGCTCAAAACAAGAACCCTAGCAATAGTAAAAAAGACTAGTTGGGAAGGTACATCTTTACCGACATACACGAAATTTTCTTTGGAGGAGGTCATAAGGAGTTATACGAGTGGTTATTCATATTAGCAGATACCCACATTTGAGATCAGATCTAGACCACCTGTGGTTTGGATGGTGGCGATGATCAAGAAGGTCAAGAGAGTTGATAATGTTGTGTCTAGAGCAGTGGATCTTTGGTTTGATAGCACTATTGGGGGCTACATTACTGAGTTCGTTATCAACAGAGTCAAATCGTATAGTCAAGCAGAGAGGTATTTCTTCAAGGGACCTAGAGGAAAGTTCCTAAACTTTTTAAAGCTAAGGATTAAGATGTCATTGCATGAGAAGAATATCTTGAAGATACAGTGAAGCTAATGTTCAAGAATTCAGACAGCGAAAGTGACACAGAGGCTGGACTCACACGCAGTGGGAGATCATTTAGAGAAGTTCCTCTTGCGAACCTGTTTAAGCAGAATTACGGAGACGAGGGATTCTACAGTGGAGAAGAAGCAGAGCTATCGGACGANGTGTATTTCTACAACTAGCGTTACATTTTATTTTGTTATTATGATATACAATGTTTACATATTACATATGAGCTCATGTCCGTACATCATATTTACATTAGATATCGCTAAACTAGGAATTAAAAACATGGGCGTTGAAGCTACAATGATTAATGTTAATATGGAAATGTTTCCCAAGTAATTAGGGACACTAAATATCCATAGTATGAAGGTGTTGGCCCTTGGTTATGTAAGGAAGTGAAGATTAAGGAAGAAAGAAGAAGTACAAACTGTGCAGAAGGCACATTAACTAAGGAAGGGTCGAAGTGGGTAAAGAAGCAAAAAAGAAGGAGCAAAGTAAAGGAAAAGCTAGTTGTTGGAAGAGAAGATCGAGGAAGAAAAAGCATCGAGGAAGAGGGATCATGGACAACTCAGCAAGCGGAAAAAGACATCAATGAGTGCTCTAGATCACCTCACAGAAAAGAAGGAAGGACAAGCTGGCGAAGCCCTTAAAACACGGGTCATGTGGACCTAGGGTTTTGGATCTAGGGTTTTGACACCTAGGCTTCAGTCTAAGGTTGTCTGAGCATCATATAATGTATAAATAAAGGTCTAGGAGAGTCGAGAGGGTTTCTCGATAATTGGTTGTCATTCATTATTGTTGTGATTACTGTTGTTAAGAGCAATATTGAGTCTATATTCTAGATCTTCATCTAGGTGCGAAGATCAACCATGCAATTGGGCACGCAGGAAGGGAAGAGAAAGAGAGAGAGATATTTGCAGCTAAGTGTGCAGATAGAACTGTATGTTCTCATCTAATATATCAAGAAACATAGTTCTGTGGACGTAGCCCTAGGGAGAGGGTGAACCACATATATCTTGTTGTTCTTTGTGGTTGATGATGTGATATTTTCCATGTGTTATATTGTTATTGCATTGTTGTGTTATATCATAGATATAACTTCGCGAAGTAATCTTAAGAGTGGTAAAGAATATCTAGATTGTTGTGTGTTTTTGTCCTAGACCCACTTTGCATTTCCTTTGGTTGTAGACACCTGTGTCATGCAACCCCCTATTTCTACTTCGAGTGAGACTGCATCTACTTCGCAGGTGTTGCCGAAAGGGCCTATAGTTAGGGCTTGTTGGTGCGTTGTAAGAGTTGAACCCTGGGTTTGCCCCTGTGCCAACAAATGGTTCTGTTGTCGGGACCAGGATCTGCATGAGAGAATGTCAAGGTGGTTTCCATCAAAGATAGAGATTTAGAAGTAGATAGATGAACAAGAAAAGAACTTTATTGAAGCTCAAAACAAGAACCCTAGCAATAGTAAAAAAGACTAGTTGGGAAGGTACATCTTTACCGACATACACAAAATTTTCTTTGGAGGAGGTCATAAGGAGTTATACAAGTGGTTAGCCATATTAGCAGATACCCAGTTTGAGATCAGATCTAGACCACCTGTGGTTTTGATGGTGGCGATGATCAAGAAGGTCAAGAGAGTTGATAATGTTGTGTCTAGAGCAGTGGATCTTTGGTTTGATAGCACTATTGGGGGCTACATTACTGAGTTCGTTATCAACAGAGTCAAATCGTATAGTAAAGCAGAGAGGTATTTCTTCAAGGGACCTAGAGGAAAGTTCCTACACTTTTTAAAGCTAAGGATTAAGATGTCATTGCATGAGAATAATATCTTGAAGATACAGTGAAGCTAATGTTCAAGAATTCAGACAGCGAAAGTGACAAAGAGGCTGGACTCACACGCAGTGGGAGATCATTTAGAGAAGTTCCTCTTGCGAACTTGTTTAAGCAGAATTACAGAGACAAGGGATTCTATAGTGGAGAAGAAGCAGAGCTATCGGACGAAGAGCATTTCGAGTTCGCAAGGGAAGAGGAAGTAGAGATTGAAGAACCTCACCAAGGAAAATCAGAAACTTCAGGCACTGCGCCTACTGTTGAAGTAAGTACTATTACTGCTCATTTTGTTTTAGAAGAATCAAGTAACCAGAGTAGTCAGAGCGGTCAAAGTACTGTTACAAGCAGTTTGGTACATACTCAATCAAGAAACCAAGGAAGATCTATGGCAGATGAGATGAGGTTACCTATCTTTAGAGGAGATGGATCTGAAGATCCTGACTAGCACTGGTTCTTATGCGAAGCTATATGTAGCATTAATAAATTCACCGACAAAGCTACTAAGAGAAATCAGTTTAGTAATACCTTGAGGGATCGCGCTCTGAACTGGTATATGAAGTTTGTTTCAGGATCGGGACAGCCTAAAACGTTGAATGACATTAAGACTGCGTTGAGTGCATAATTCAAGAAACCTAGGGTTGAGTCGCAGTGCATTACAGAGCTGAAAGAAATCAAGCAGAAGGTCACTAAACCTGTTTGGGAGTTTGATCAGAGGTTTAAGACTCTAACAAGTCGTTTGAGTTTCCAGATCCCAGACGAAAAAAATAAATAATGGTTCATCATTGCTCTCTTGCCACAAATCAGAGTTCCTCTGATGCAATAGAAGGTCGCTTCACAGGCTGAAGCATTGGAGATCTCCATGAAACTAGAAGCATCCCCTGTAGGAGAATCCAGCCTAAGTATGAGTCAAATCTTGAACCAATTAACCAGTTTATCCTTATAGGTGGAAGATGTGAAGAAAGATAAAGGAAAAGAGAAAAGAGAAGATATTTGGTGCATCAGATGTAAATCAGAGGGTCGTGACAAAGAGCATTGTCCCCTATTTTATGAATACTTGGCCTCTGGAGAGCATAGTCCTTTGAAGCAGGGTACTATACCCTGGTGTGAGGTATGTAGAACTAGACATCACCCTGGTGAATGTTATTATATGCAAAAATATGTCCAAACACCCACCAATATTTACTGCACATTCTGTAAATCTGTGGGGCATGATGAGAAGGGGGGCTTATGATCTCATGCATGAAATATCAAGGGAAAAATATAGGATTCAAGGAGAAACACAACAACAAGGAAATAATGTGCATTTCAACTCCCTAGGAAGAGGAAACTTCAACCCTCATGTTGGATTCAGAGGAAGAGGACGAGGTGGAGGTATGGGTCGAGGTAGAGGTCAGATTATTTGCTATAACTGTGCACGGCCAGGACATTTGGCAAGGGATTGTCAGAACCCTTATACCACTTGCAACTACTTTAACTCATTTGATCATGTCATCAAAGATTGTCCAGTATTGTTGGCCAAACTCAAGGAGAAACGAGGAGGAAACCAACAAGTACAATTAATATCAGCAGAACCTCGTGGTGAGCACCCCAGAGTCGATGTTATTACTAGAGGAGGCATTGTTACAGGAGAAGACAGGGTAACTCTATGAAATACTGCAGAAGGATTAGGGATCAGAAGAGTTGTAGAGAAGGAACATTTGTTTGATCCAAGAAGAGAGAGGCATACGTTTGAAGAAGAAAGGAAAGAATTTGTAGGAGAACAAGCTTCTTCATCTAAGGCATAACCAAAAGTAAGGGAATGTGAAATGCCACCAACATTTGATCAGTCTTCCCTAACTAGACAAGGAAAAGAGGTAAGCAATCTCATGGACTTCTTATATACTTGTATTAATTTGATTAAAGATGAAAAAGTTGTGCAGGAGCTACAACACCTAATAAGACAGTATGAAATTGGTAAAATAGACCCTATGCTGAGTAGAGATGTGAATCAAGTATCAAGGAAAAGGAGGACAAACAAGGAATTGCACCATAGTGCTCAGATTGGAGACTACGACGTGGACTATTTGGTCCTCAACTCGGGATCAGAAGTAAATTTATGACGAAGCATACTTGGGCACTGATGGGAAACCTAGATTGATTTTCTCTCCTATCAGGCTCAGGATGGCTAATCAATAGGTTGTGAGCCCCTTTGGAAGACTAGAGCATGTCCCTGTAGACGTTGATGGGGTAAGGACATTTGTAGACGTGGAAGTAATTGAGATTTTTTATGATAGTTGTCCTTATCATGTGATGTTAGGAATTGATTGGGCTTTCAAAAATGCGACTGTTGTTGACCTAAAGAAGAGAAAAATGAAATTTGAGGGTAATGGCCTTAAATTCATTGCACCTCTGGGCCCAGATGAAGGTCACATATACACAGAACCTATCAGGGAAGAAGACCATGCATGTGAGCTCGAGAACATCTACAAATTGACAGCAAGACAGCAGGATTACATTAACCCTACAGCAGATGGAAATCTCAGTTGGTGAAGTGAAAGTGCATGCTCATCAGATTCAGAAGAAGCATTGGAAAACTGGCAGAACATAATGTATGAAGTCTCCACACGACGATGTGCAAGATTGACCAGAGCATTTCGTTGGATTGGCACAGAAGTAAGTAATCTTCCAACATTTGATTGTCTAAATAATTTAGAGACATTTCTATTTGAATTTGAGAAAATTTTACCAGTACAACAGAGGATGTTGGCATTGGATGAAGCCTTGAAAGCCACACCAGCTAGATGGTGGGAAGAGGAACATCGTGAATTAGGTACAATGTCGCACCTTATTGACAATGCGCTTTTCAGACTAAGCAGAAGGATGTGAATTTCGATACACAAGCCAGAGTTGTCCTAAGGACCACATGTGAAGTTGTGAGGAGGCATGGAGCAACATTCTTAAAGAAAAATGGGTGCATAAGTTCATTAACACCTTGGATACTACGCCTATCAACTGGTATCTTAAAGCAGAATTGTGCCTCATCACTACAGACTGGTATGGAATGACTCAGAACTTTATAGCTACGTTTTTATTTGAGATTCAATACCCTACAATAGATCAGAATTTACAAATTGTGAGGCAAAAGGTCTTTGAGGAGGCACCTAACCTCCCGTTTGAGCAAGAAGAAGATGAATGGACTGCACCTCTTCAACAGTTACAGGATTGCTACAATATTATTGTTGATGAGGATGATGACCCTAGAAATGTAAACATAGCAAAAACTAAAGGTCACAGAGACATAAAAGGACCAGGAATTGAATTACCCTTTTTGGACAGCCCATTAAAATTAAGAAGGTTAATATTGGAACAGAGCAAACACCTAAGTTAGCAAATGTGGGAGATTATTGGGATGATGCTACTATTAGCAAGATCACAGAACTATTGCATGAATATCAGGACTTGTTTCCAACCAAGTTCAGAGACATGAAGGGCATTAAAGGACCCATGGGAGAAATGAAGATTCCCTTGAGAGCATATGCAAGACCTATCAAGCAAAGACCCTACAGAATGAATCCAAAATATAAGCAGAAAGTTAAGATTGAATTGGATAGAATGACGGAAGTAGGAATCATAGAACTAGTTGAAGAATCTGAATGGATTAGCCCTATGTTGGTCCAACATAAGAAGTCAAGAGAAATCAGAATTTGTGTAGATTTAAGGAAACTGAATGATGCATGCCTACATGACCCCTTTCCTACACCCTTTACTGATGAAGTTCTAGATAATGTAGGAGGACAGGAGGTCTACTCATTCATAGATGGATTTTCAGGTTATCACCAGATCAAAATTGCTAAGGAAGACCTCCATAAGACCACCTTTTCCATAGAATGGGGTTCATTCCAGTACATTGTGATGCCTTTTGTCTTGAAGAATGCACCAGCCATCTTTTCCAGGGTGGTGGTCGAAGCATTTAAGGACTTTTTACACAAGTTCTTGGAAGCATATGTTGATAATTGGACTGTCTTTAGCCTACTGAAAAATCACATTGAATGTTTGAGATTGATGTTAGATAAGTGTAGGCAATGTCAGATTGCCCTGAATTTGAAAAAATGCATTTTATTTTCACCCTTTGGAATGTTGCTCGATCACATTGTGTGTAAGCAGGGGTTGTTGGTGGATCCTTCCAAGATTTCCATCATTGTTGATCTACCTCCTCCTACTTCGGTTAGACAGTTGCGCATTGCATTGGGGCACACTGGATACTATAGGAAGTTCATTAAGGGTTATGCACAGATAATAGCACCTATGGAGAAGCTATTAAAGAAATATAGTAAGTTCCAATGGATAGTAGAATGCTAGTAGAGCTTCGACACACTAAAGAATAAAATGGTTACTGCGCCAATATTGATTTTTCCAAATTGGAGTAAGGAGTTCAATGTTCATTTAGATGCTTTGTCCATTGCATTAGGAGCAGTATTAGCGTAGCTGGGTGCAGGAGACATTGACCACCCCATAGCCTTTGCTAGCAGGAAGCTTTCTACAGTTGAAAGGAACTATACTACGACTGAAAGAGAAGGCTTGGATATGGTATATGCGCTGCAGAAATTTAGACACTACTTGTTGGGAGGACATTTTAAGATGTTCACTGATCATTCTTCCTTGGAATACTTAGTCACCAAGCCAATGTTGGGGGGAAGAATGTGCAGATGGCTACTACTATTCTAGGAGTATGACTTTGAGATTGTGGTCAAGCCAGGAAGAATGAATAAAGGATCTGATCACTTATCCAGGTTGGAACATGGAGAGGAACCTACCTAAATGCCTTGAGTTTAAGGAATAAAGTCTAAAGCACATTTATCTTTCCATCTGATGAGTCATGGTATGAATGCATGTATGTTCTATATTACTTTGTGCAGTATTTTGTAGTAGTTATGAATCAATGCATGGCTATATGATGAAGGTTTCCTATATTTCCCATTCCTTCACACCTTGCACAAAACCTATGGTCTTTGTGATTCTCATGGCATCTCAAATGATACATTCTTTAATCTTTGAAGATTGAATATGTCGATTCCTATGGGGTACTTGTTGGTCAAGCCCAGACCTGAAGGTTTTATACTACATATTGAAGGAAATAAATGAGGTGGAACCTTCCCAATAAGGAGATACAATATTGGTTCTCTAAGAAGGAGGACAATTTCATGCGATGAGAGACTGAGAACCCACAGATCAACCTCAAATGTTGGAAACAAAGGTACATCTATACATGTTTACATGGAATTTTCTTTGTTGAGCTTCCTTGTTTATTTCATGAGTGGATAAAGAGATAGACAAATATTAACTATGTATGGAGACACCAAGAATCATTGGTTTGGAACAAATATGCGATCAATAGGCAGATATCTATGGATAATAAGTGGCCCATGTTATCGCATGATTTGTACTTGTCAAAATCCCACCACAAGTACCCCAAACCTTGCGTAACTACAGGATATCCTACCAATGTCACCTTAGTAAGAGATGCCCACGTTTTAGTGATGGAGGAGGTCCACCATAAGGGAGGCTTCCCCGGTGACCTCAAGGGATCAAAGTAGAAAGTATTGTAGCCAAGCCTACCCTCTCTTGATCACCTAATTCAAAACTCTATGTCTATGAAATTGATGAGGGAGAAGATGTTTCAAGTACCTACCTAGAACAAGAACAAATTACAACATATGTATGATGATTTCCAAGTACCAATATGTAATTTACACCTTAGAAGACAATATACAAATGAATTTTATTATGGCTGGTACAAAATTGCAGCAGTACAGCAATTTATAACAGAAATTATAATTTTGTAACAAGAAGTAAAAGATATCAGAATTGCATGAATTAACAAGGAAAACTTAGCACAAATCCAATAGATCAATACCTAATTATTCCAAGCAATTTTTTAGTATGTTATCTTGTTGTTGGAATGATTTATGCAACAAACTAGAGTGAATTAGATGGTTGTGGCAATATTTTTCAACAACAACAATAAAATTATTGAATTAGCTTAGGTTAGAGTTAGCAAATTTAGTAAAAAGCCTTAGAGAATCAGAACAAATAGTTGTTTGTTCACTTTCTTTACAAGAGAAAAAGTAGATTAGTGCCTTTAGGGCAATGGAGTCCTTTATAATAGCAATACAAATTTGTTTTGGAGAATGATAATAGCAATATATAAGAGGTAGGGTTTGAAATATAAGGTGTTATCACATTAGGGCCTTAGATTTCAATCCTTAAAGAGAAGGGTTGCTAGAGTGCAAACACTTTTGGGCTCTAGCAACCATTTATCCCTTCATAAGTTCTTGAAGCAAATAATAATCAAGAGTCTAAAATAAAACTCCTAAAGTGATAGCACTTTAGGGCTTTAGGAGTTTAAGCTAGGTAGGATTACCTTCACAATTTATGGATGAAATTAACCTTGTGAGAGGAGGAAGCACTTATGCTCCTCTCTTGGAGTTTAGTCAAGCAAAGAAATATTCAATATGAACAAGTAAATTCACAATAAAGCATTTAATAACATGAAATTGCAAAAATTTACTTACTTCACCAAGATATGA
>JASDQU010713936.1:16016-27243 GCA_032191745.1 Picea mariana | reverse complement strand
GTATCAACTACTCATCAACTATGACTCATCAAGATGCACCAACATCATCAACTATACAGCTCATGTATGTGCCAACTCATCAACTACTTGTCTCAACCATGTACCCAACATGTACCTTAACCAAAATTCCTCATCAATTTCATCATCCAAATCTAATTTGTAACTCTGTAATAGAGCTGGTGTATATGATCACATACATGCAAACCGTCCTTAACTTTAACAACAAGAGACTAGCATTTTCATCAAACTTTACTTTAGTCTCACATGACTAGTTTTGGATTAGTCAACAAACTTGACTTGAAATAATCATCATTATGTACCTGTAATGAATAAAGCTCTGGAAATGATACACGATGTTCTTCAATGTGTTTTATGCAATTCCTCCAAGTGTCACTACTTGGAACCTCTCAGAAAAGGAGTTATAGCAAAAATGACATACCTTGTTGAATTCTGGCTTATTCTAGAGAGCGAACTTGTAAAGCATGAACCACATGAAATGTTTGTTGAATCGATCTAAATATGTTACAAAGAATACTACATACTATACTCTAAGCAACACATTTGGTCTTATGGAATTTGGATCTGTTATGAAGAAGTTATGACGTTTTTACCCAAAACACCTGTTTTAGACTAGTTTCAGGACTAGCCACAAACCCTATTTTCCATGGAGTGTAACTCCAAAAATAAAATGAAACACAAGATGAATTTTTTACCATAGATACTTGGATATGTTTCCTCAATGGGCTATCAATTTCACATTCTGAATCATTCTATAAAAAAAATTATTGCGAAAATGGTGAGATGACTTGTAAATAACATACCTTAGAAAGCATCATCAAAAGAATTTATCCTCCCTTGAATTCCGACCTTATTTTCTTCACCTTCCCTCTGAAATTTGGCTTAGATATCCTTTGGTTACCTCAGTCACCTATAGATATTCAATATGCTCAAGTGTGATTTCAAATGAGAGAACCTTGCCTCTTATATATACTCTTCAAATATCTTCCTTAGAAGCATCTTCTAGGTCACATAACCCATTTCTAGGTCACTTAACCTATTTCTAGGTCACTTAACCCATTTATAGGTCAATTAACCTATTTTCCTCATTTTTAGGGTTAACCACTTTCCATAATTAGAAAGTTCTCCATTACTTTATCATTTAAATATTCCTCCTTGACTTTGTCACCTCACTTTGTCATTTAAATAACCTTCTTTGATTTTGTCACTTCACTTTATTATTTAAATAATCCTTCTTGACTTTGTCACTTTACTTTATCATTTAAATAATAGTTTCTTCTTTGCAAGCTCTTTGACTTCTTTGACCTTTTGGGGCTTCCAGCTAACATATGAGGGTCCTCCAACTTCGTAAGGCTATAACTCTCAAACTATGAGGAGTTATGTGACATTCCACATACCACCAGAAATGGAATGACATTTACTATCCATCTAGAATAGTCGTGCCTTAAAATATATCAAAAATCATACTGTTATCCATCAAACAAACTTGGGTCCATTACCCAAACCTGGGTTCTCCAACTTCTCATGGCCATAACTCTCTAACCGTGAGGAGTTATGTGACGTTCCACATACCACCAGAAATGGAATGACATGAAATATCCATATAGAATAATATTACCTTCAAATAGATTAAAACTCATACCATTATACATGAAACAACCTTGGGTCCATTACCCAAACCTTTGTGCTACCAGAATTTGCTACCGGATTTTCTCCAAGGGTTGAAATAAATCACTAAGGGTTGAAATCAATCTACAATATCACTCTCCAATAGTTGACATCAATGACAACCAACAATCCATAACAACTATCCATCAACCTAAGCCAACTGTCTAACAATAAATACCAAGAATATTGACATTGTCATCAAGTACATGGGTGAACTTCATAGTCACATGAGAAGGAAAGTTATGATGTTCAAGACATTTCCATATTTGAGGCCCTTGTGTAGGATTGATTGTGACACGCCTAACCCCCTAAACTTCATTAGGCTACTGGGGCATACAAAATCCTTGTGTTTTCCTTCTAACTTACCTTTGTTAAACTTAACTCAATCATTGATTGTGAGCTCATAGGATAAATATTCTCCTCAAGATATTTCCAACGACTATCACTATGCTCGATTATGAGCTCTAGAGAGAAACATATGATATCTTGAAGTTATTTGACCTTCAATGTGACATCATCAAGTCTAAGTGTACCACATCACATGTGCCAAATGATGTGGATGCTTCCTTTGGAAAAAGGGCCAATGGAACCTCACATTCAAAATCTAGGATTACTTAAAGGTTGTATTAATAGGTTCGAATGGATCCGGATGATACATAGATCCTTTTTATCCTGAAAGGCTAGATGCATGCTATCACAATATAACACTTAACATTTAACATAACCATGGTCAAGAATCATGACGATCTGAATATCAAGAAATCTAGGTTTTTCTTTAAGGCTTACAAAAAGGTAGAGATGGATTTGAATGTTGGATTGAATGAAGTGTCGATGCACGTGTCATGCCACATCACACCCATGTCATCACCCATGCATCACACCATGTCATCCCAAAATCCATGTCAACAGGTGGCCATGTAATCATCCATTGGATTTCTGACAAAAGATAGGGCACACATATTGAGGAAAAACAAACAATATATAATATAGGGTGATTCATCAATGAATGGTCGGGATCAATTCTTAGCCAAGCACCCAACGGATGGAAGCTTGATGAAGAACCATTAATCCAGGTTAGCATCTATGGAGGTTTGAAGAAATATTCCTTTAACGAAAAGCTAGATTCTAAATAGGGCTTGGGACCTTGCCGACGGAACCGCGACCATACAGACATCCATGAATCTGAGTCACACTTAAAAACCCTTTAAAATGAAAATTTGGATCTAGATTTCGGATTGATTTCACTCCTAAACATAACCACATAGATGGAACCATGTCCATCCGAACATTCGAGAATCTGAATATCACCTTAAGTCTCGTAAAAATACATGACCAGATATGTATTTCAGACTAGCTCGACATGTGACAAAACCATGTTGTTGGAACCTTGAAAATCTGCACATCAGGGAATCCAGGATTTCCTTGTTGTTGATTTATTTAAAAATATGGAATTTGGATAGCCCAGATACGACGAGCTTCAATGGCATTCACTCAATCTTATTGGAATTATGAGCCAATTTTTTCTTGAGTCCACAAGGAACTCCATCTTCCTAGACTCTACTAGGTCAATCCATTGACTTCACACAAATTTATAGGGTTTTGACACTAATACATTCAGAGATCTGAGGTAAACATCTCCCAAGGAATGTAACCCTAGGTTTCATGTTATCTAGGCTTACTAGCTCTACACCCTTTGTTATTCAAGAGATACCAACAATGGGGCTTACAACCTTTAAAATCAATCATAACCACGTTGTTTCCTAAAAACAAGAAACTGAGACTCATAGGAAATCAAGAATCCTCGAAAAAACTCAACACACACACACACACACACACACACACACATCTCTTCATACCATAGCCTGTAGACCATGCTTTCTTAAACATTCCATGCAATTTTCTTAAAGATTTGGCTCTCATCCATAGGATATTTGCAATATACTTTCAAAAGGAAAAATAACCAGAAAGTAGATTACTGAACATATTGGGTATACAAAGCATATATTTCCTCCATTCATCATGGATTGCCAAGAGACAATAACCGGTAAGGAAAATTTGGTGCATGCAGAGAACCCATATAATACATGCATTCCATATTTCTCTTGGACTTTTTCTCATAACCCATATATTTTCATAGATTATGCAAGCATAGAAATATTACAAATTGAACAAGCATCAAAATCAACTTAGAATAACATGCACTTATCTATTCATAAGTTGTTTTCCAAAATAACTCACTGAGGGTGGGTGATTTTTCACCCAATCATAGGCTCAAGTGAAGTACTAGTCCTCTCTACAAATGGCCACCCCCATTACAAACCATGATACCACCAAGGAAACTTAGACCTCTTAGGGAGTTAATGAATGTGAAGGAAACTCTCCCTCACAAGCAGTCAACAACAAAAACCCCTTCCTACCCACAAAGACATGGCTTCCACAAACTTCCCAGATGCCTTCCCAGCTAGATTACCTCAGTACAAGGGAGTCCCTTTGCTACCTTTGCAATCCTTCAATGCCCTCTCCTCTTAGTGCTATTTTCCTTTCCCGACAATAATTAATTCACATCCCTCTTGCTTACGCCATGTTCAGGGTTCTCTGCCTGAATTTCATAGTCCAAGTCTATGCTTCAAAGGGCCTATTCACTTGGAAAATTCCCCTACTCCTGACTTGATCCCTGTCTGCTCCTAGTTTCTCCCCACACAACTCTTCTTTTTCCATAATTGTCTCTTGCTCATATCCACTCTCCTCGTCACTCCTCATGCGTTCTCTCTCTCTTTTCCTTCCTCTAGAAGGTTCTTGATTTCTAGACATTCATGGGTCAATCATGGAGATCGAGGTGGGTACCTTTTTTACCCTAGCTAACATTCTTCAATCGTCCCAACCATTTCTTCATACTCCCATTATCATGGGTGGTTAGCTTCTCAACTACCAACCCCCTTTATTAACTGATTTTTGGGAAAAAGGAAAGAGTGAATTCAAAATGAAGTTTTTGGCAATAGGGAAAAATGGATCTTTAGTGAAGGTTAACTCCTTGGTAGGCAAGATAATCCCCTCACCAATTTCCACTTGTGGTATCATGGTCAATACTGTCAATTTACCCTTTAGTTATCTTGTTAGGAACGTTTTTCATTAATTAAACAATATACATTCATATTGTTTGTTTGTTCCAATGATTAAGTCATAATTACAATTAAAATCCCAATGGGGTGTTACAATCCCCTCCCCCTTAAAGGAACATCGTCATCAGTGTCTACCATTCACATCATGATATTTATACAACAAACAAAAATGGGTATGCCGCTTTCATGGAATCCTCTAGTTCCCATGTAGCTTCATCTGCTCCAAAGTGTTTCCACTACACCTTGACCTAGGCGATGGCTTAGTTTCGGAGCAACATCTCCTTCTTGTATAGTATGCACTGAGTCTCAGGATGGAATTCTCCTTCGAGTTCCACCTAGATCACAGTCAAATCAATAATGTGATTAGATTCATGAACATATTTCTTAAGTAAGGAAACATGGAATACATTATGTGTTTTAACAATAGGAGGTAAGGAAAGCATGTATGTCACTGGTTCCACTCTCTCTATAATCTCAAATGGTCCACAATAGCGAGGTGATAAATTATCACAAGTTCCCATTCTTAGAGAATTTCTCTTGGGCTTAAAATTGATGTAGACATGGTCTCCCACTTTGAACTCCCTATAAGTTTGATTGTTGTTGGCATAGCTCTTTTGTGTATCCTATGTCACTTTCAGGTTCTACTTGATCTTGGCCACTTCCTGTTCCATTCCTTTCAACATATCTAGTACAAGTGTAATCCGATCCAGTATGTTATCCCAACTAATTGGAATATTACGTTTTCTACCATATAAGGCCTCAAAGGGACTCATCTTTAGAGACTCTTGGTAGCCATTATTATAGCCAAACTCCGCCAGGGGCAAGTAATCTTCCCACTTCTTGGGTTGTTGCATAGTATATATTCTTAACATGTCTTCCAACACTCTATTAACTCTTTATGTTTTCCCATCTACCTGAGGATGGTAGGCAGTGTTGAAAGTCAACTATGTCCCAAAGCCTACAAAAAAACCCTTCCAAAAATTGGAATTAAACTTGGCATCTCGATCAGATATGATTGTATTCGGCATGCCATGTAACTTGAAAATTTATTTTTATGAAGATATTTGCAATATCAATTTCTTTATAGGTGTAATTTACTGGAATGAAGTAAGCTACCTTGCTCAATTTATCCAACACTACCATAATTGCATCGTGTTGTTTGGTTGTTTTTGGAAAACCAGTGGTGAAGTCCATATATATGACTTCCCACTCCCACTTTGGAATTGGTAATGGATACAACAATCTTGTTGGATGCATGTGTGCAACCTTAACATGTTGGCATTTGTTGGCATGTAGTGGGAAGACCCGAGGTTCAACATTAATTCACCAACAAAACCCTTAAGATACTAGCCCTTTCGACATCACTCGCAAGCAGGGGAAGTCTCATCCAAGGTATCTATGGGATTGCAGGAACTAGGTTTCCGTAGTCATGGAGGAATGTGAGGCATTCATTCTAACTATTCTACTTAACTTCATTCAATATACCATTCTTCATGGGCATAGAACCATTAGAGAAAATAACTTATTCAGATTAACCAACATACATTAAGTGCACACAATAAACAAAACAGTAAACAAACACATCACAACATAACATAGAGACACCATATTTTAGCGTGGTTCACCCAATATAGGCTACATCCGCAATGGTATGATTCTTATATTATCATCCAACATCATCTCTTACAAAAGGTGTGCATTGCTCTCATACATGATATCTCAATTATACCTAGAAATTCCCTTAACGTTTGTGCATACAGTGCACACTTAACTCATTCTCACTCTCTAGCTCTCCTCTACCCAAAAACCCTTTACATATTTATACATTTTAATTAGGGCTTAGCCTGTTACAAAATTGGACCAAAATGCCTAACTAACTTCCTCCTTTTGCTCGTTGACCCCTGAAAATCTGCTAACTGCTTTCCTTTCTTCCACACACATTGCTCCTTAGTTGTCTCGTCGTGCAATTTTCTCTTGCGTGATTCCCAAACTGGTCCCAAAATGTCTTGCTCCAACAACATTCTAGGCATTTGACAATGTATTATGCAATTTTTTTCTTCATCATGGGCCAATAGTACAACTTCCTTACAATTGTTATCATTTTCTAATAACTTGGGTGACCTATATAAGGCCTCTTGTGGAACTCATCCATTATGAGACCCTCCAACTTGAAAAAATTTGGTATGTACAAATTGTTTCTGTATATCAACAACCCATTCTTCATTAGTTGATATCCTTCACACTTTTTTTCTCTTTGCGCTTTCTCCAAGCCTTCCTTTATGAACTTGAAGTGTCCATCACCTTGTATGGAATATTTTATCATGTGCTTTATGTCTAACTCACATACACTAGCTACTACTAGATGTATTGTTTACATACTCTGAATGAGTGCATCTACCACTCAGTTTTCCTTTCCTTTAATGTGTCTAATTTCAAAATTGAATACACTAATGAGAGCCATCCATCAGGCTTTTATGGCATTTAAACGACGTTGATAAAACAAGTATTTTAACCCACTATGATATGTCATCAACACAAAACTCCTTCCAAGTAAGTAGCACCTCCACATCTTCAAAGCACGCATAATCACTGCAAGCTCCAATCATGAGTAACATAACATTTCTCATACCCATTTAATTTCCTAGATTCATAATTGATTACATTCCCTTTTTGTATGAGGACTCCACCGAGTCCCTCCTTGCAAGCATTCATAAAAACCAAGAAATCCTTGTCCAGATCTGAAATATTTAGGACAGGTGCATTAGTTAGAAGATGTTTCAGTTGCTGGAAACTCACTTCACTTTTTGTCGTCCATACAAATTACACTCCCTCTCTTTGTAATGAATGGATGGTCGATCCTTGAAAATCCTTGACTGAATATTATGTAGTATCCAACCAATCCCATAAATGATCTCTTTTGGTACATTTTGAGGAGCAAGCCAATCCATGATCACCTTAATCTTATTAAGGTCTTCTGCAACTCCTTTCTCTAAGATCACATGGCCCAAGTTTTAGATCTGTCTCCGAAAGATGTCACACTTGTTGTATTTAGCATATAATTGGTGATCTCTCAACACTTGTAGCACTAACCTAAGGTGCTCCTCATGCTTTTCCTTAGTCTTGGAATAAATCAAGATATCATTGATAAAAACCAAAACAAATTTATCCAAGTACTTACTGAGGATATTGTTCATCAGGTAGATAAATGTAGTTTTATAAATGTCATCATTCTTGATCTAGACCTGATGATATGCAGACCTCAAATCTATCTTAGGAAACATGGTGGCCCTTCCCAATTGATCGAAGATGTCATCAATCTTAGGCAATGGAGATTTGTTCTTGATGGTCATCTTGTTTAATTGTCGATAATCAATGCATAGCCTGAGATTACCATCCTTCTTATTGACAAACAATGTTGGTGCGTCCCACATGGACACACTAGGTTTGATGTATCCCTTGTCTAACATTTATTTCAATTGCATTTTCAGCTCCACCAACTTAGGTCTGCTAATCCTGCAAGGTATCTTAGACATGGGCACTACTCCTGGCATAATCTTTATGGAAAAATCAATATCTCTTTTGGGAGGCAGTCTTGGTATTTCTTCAGGAAATATATCTTTGTAATCATATAACACTGGATGGCTTAGATTATCAACTTGTTATCTTTTGTTGAATCGAACACATGTATGGAATACAATGAACATCCCTTTCTATAATATTTTTTTATTTGTAGTGTTGAGATTCGCCTTACTAACACAAGTTTTTGGATTCCTTGTAAGACCCTTTTATTTCCTTTACCATATTCACATTCCATGGTATTGTTAAAACAATCCAACTTAACTTTATGTGCTTCCAATTATTCCATATTGATCAACATATCACATGACCCCAAGGGTAATATATTCAAGGTTGCTTGTGTGTGCATCCCATTCATCTCAAATTAACATGCTTATATTACTTCAATCATTTTTCTCTTGGTTCCTATAGCTAGTTGAAGCAACCATGACTTTGTTTGCCTTGTTTTCTATAAAATACATTCCTCAACAACTTGTGGCGCAATCTTATCGAGGTTAGAACTAGGGTTAATCAAAATTGAAACATATCACTTTACACATGAACCTTTCATATCCACCATTGCTGCTTGGTGATATGTTTGTCGATTCTCGACAATTGCATATATCTATGATACATTTTTGGCTACATCATCAATAGTGGTATCCCCTTGGACATTGTAAATTATCCTATTATCATTATTCTTGTGAGGGAAATCTGTTAACATGTGTTCTTCTCACAAACCCCAACATTTTAGTGGTCCTTTCTTCTGCTCTTGTATCTTTTCCTTTGTAGAATTTGTTTCCCTATTCCCACTTCGAGTGGGATAATTTTTCTTATGCATGCTTTTAGTTGGATAATTGGACTAGGCACCCTTTCCTGGATTTCTATATTGAGATGATTTAAATTCTGTATTTTTAAATCCAGTCTTATCCTTTTATAGTCCTTCTAAAGCTCACACCCATGCTTTTCTTGTGCATAGCAATACTTATCTTTTCGAATGGTGTCATAAAGTGTCTTGGGTTAATCAAATTCAATTATGTCTTGAAAGGACTATGGAACATACCTCAACAATTACATGAATGTTTTGACATATTCATCCATGGTGAGCTTCCCCAACTTATGTTCATGGAACTCCCTGATCTTGCTATCATAGTGTCTTTTTTACAAACATGTCTTCCTAAAATACTTCTCAAACTACTTCTAGGTAAGCTCCTTCTCATTGATCCCTTTGACATTCTTAATTTATTCCCACCAGATGGAAGCCCCTCCATTTAATTTAAAGATGACTACTATTGCCTTCATATTCTCAAAGTAGTCGTGCACTTGGAAATATTTCTTCAATCTTAGTAGCCATGCTTCTACTTCTTCACCCTTCTTGATTTTTCCATTAAATGTGGGTGGATTTTCCTTCTTAAATTCCCCGGATAGAGAACTCTTGGAGTATCTCTTCCTCCTTTTCTTATGGGTACCTAAACCAGTCTCATTGTTGGATAGTCTTTCAAAAGTGGTATTCCTCTCACTAGAGGAATCTGTTGAAGAGTCTTCACCATATGTGTCCCTGTTGGAATTCTTGTGCCTTTTCCTTGAGGAAATTTTCCCTATGTTGTTGAGTGTTGGCCCATGGTTTTGGATTTGTGATGGGATTTCCAAGTTCCTGGAGTGATACCTTTTTGCATTGTTGACAGTTGGCCCTTGTTGCAACTGCTTTTGTATTTTAGACAAGCTTTGTAGAAATATTGCACTCAGTTTGTTTTCTTCTCTTGTGCTCTAATTAACATCTCATTATTATCCCAATAGATTTGAAGTTCAACCTTTAGACTTGTCATTGTCTCTTCCTAGTTTGGAGGAGTATATATATCCCTCCTCTCATTTGATTCTTCATCTTTGATATGCCAGGTTTCTTCCATGTCGTGGTGTATCATTTTGTTGTCATTTCCTTCACTTCATTATGTCTTTGTACTACTGAAATAACAAGCCACTAGTAGCTCATTATTAGATTGGAATACACATGCACACACTTGGCCTTGATGAGGTTTTTGTTGGCCTACAACAACTCAGAATCAAGACTCTACCTTTGCTACCATTCATACTCAGAATTTGTTGTTAGTGTACATCAATATAATTAATTTTCTGTCTAAGGAATTATTCTAGTTCAAAACAAGACAAAAGACATAAAAATTATGAAAATAAAATTTGTTTCCCTTCTTTTCAACACTTCCAATTTCACATTTCACCGCCTCAAGAAAACTTGTGCAATTGGTGTGTGGTATTTTAATGTAGAAAATTTTGACATGCTCATCATAGCCTTGGTATATAAATCTTTGTGTTCATTCTATATCCCATTTGGGTGTATTTTTTGAACCACTTCTCTGATACCACTTTGTGACACACCCAACCCATTAAACTTCATTAGGTTGGTGGGGTGTAGGGAATCCTTTCTATTTCCTTCTAACTTATCTTTGTTAAACTTAACTCAATCATTGATTTTGAGCTCATAGGACAAATCCACTTCTCAAGAGCTTTCCAATGAATATCACTATGCTCAATTTTGATGATCCAGGTGGACATTGGTGGCCACCCACTTATTCCACTGGCTCAAAAAATAGTTTTCCACCTTGGTTTTTCGGGTTCCAAACTTCCAGGGCCTTTTTGAGGCCCTAAACGACGTTTTTTTGGGGATTTGGGGGCCAAGTGATTTTTGCAGGCACTGACTTGGGCCAGTTGAAAATTTTTCTTCTTGGTTAGAACTTTTCAATAGGCTATCGTGCGCCTAAAACAGAGATTGTATGCAAAAGTTATGACCTCGGGAAGTTGATGTACTAACTTACATAAACGGGGCCCACATGACTTTTGGCGCTTCATCTCCT